>PVKE010033343.1:0-17981 GCA_004027555.1 Craseonycteris thonglongyai
CTCACTCCAAGAGCCCTGTCCTCAGAAGGCGCTCCCTCACAGTCCATCTCCTCCGTAAATCAGGGGTGCTGAGCTGTTGTGGGCCGGTGCCCTGCTCTCACCCCGCCCGCCGGGAAGTGCAGCCGCCCTGCTCCACAGTCCCTGTTCCACTTTAGGCTCTGTGATCTGATTAGGGCACTGCGTGCTGTCCCTTGAGTTCGGATGTTAAATTGTCCACAGTCTTGTGGGGCTTTCACGCTCCCTAGGTCTCGGCTTCCAGCCCGCCCTCGATCCAGCTCCGCTTTGACCGTAGTCCCCCATCCCCCTTGGTTTTTGCCAGCCCTGTGCCGTGCTCCGAGTCTCTGTCCCCGAACCACTGCTTCCCTTTCCCTCTCCCAGTCTGCCCTTTTTTCTCTAACCTTTGGGTGTTGTTCTGCGCTGTGTGGTTCTCTCAGTTGAGGTTTCTTCTCAGGGTTTCCCCCATGGATTCCCCTCCGTTCACAATGCCCTTCCCAGGCAGTTATCCTCTCCTCATTTCTTAATTACAGTGATAATGGTTCTTAATACTGCTGTTGACTTTACATGATTGAAATATCATTCTGCTATATTTGATTAAATATATTAGTACATGATTTGGTTCAGAATATTTTTTTTTCTTGTTTTCCTCCTCTAAACCTAGGTGCCTCTTATGTTCAGGTACATCTTATAGTGTAAAAAATACGGTAATCACAGATGCCCTTATTTGAATGAGTGCAGCACTTGTTTCTACTGACCACTCTTTCCTAGAAACATTGCCTTCCACTGGTTCCACAATCCCATATACTCTTCTGCTTTCCCTCCACCTCTCCAGGTACTCTTTCAGGAACCTCTTCCTCAGCCTGTTCCTTAACTTGTGTTCTCTCTAGGTGAGCTCATTCACCCTACGTCCTTAGTTATCGGCCTCCTAATGCCTCCCAAACATTTCTTCCAGCCAAATCGCTCCTCTAAGCTTTAGAACTCAAGCTTCACATGCCTTCAATGGAACTCATCGAATTCCTTCCCAAACCTACTTTTCCAAGTTCCCTAAGTCAGTGAGGGGTTCCAGTTATCCCAGCAAATCATTCTCCCCTTCCTGCCTCCCTCAAATCCAATCAACTGCCAACTTCTTTTATTTCTACCTCTGTACTATCTTTCCAATGGGACTACTTCACTCCATTCCCATTGTTACTCTGCTAATGCAGGTCATATATCTTCCCTGAATTATTAAAACAGCCCTCAAACTAGTCTCCTTGTTGTTTCTCCCCTTCTAGACTGTTAACTTGTTGAAGATTAAGAACTGCATCTGATTTATCACTGTATTCTAGTATTTGTCATAATATCCAGAATATGGTAGGCAATAAATGAGTATTTGTTGAATAAGAAAATAAATAAGCTCCAGTAGATGGAAGACGTAGAGACCTGATTACAGGTAATACAAGGGCTGTGTGGAAAAACTCCAGCCATAAATGTCTTTACTTTTCATATCACATGGTGGATACTTCTGGACAGCTCTTGTAAATGGTGAGAAAATAAATTTATAGATTATAATATCCTGGTTTTAAAAGACCACAATTAAAAAAATAATTTCATATAAAACTATCCTCTCAAAAAGGTAATCTTATCAACCTAAATATGAGAAACAAAAGTAATTACAAGCTGAAGATGTTGGGATAGCTCAGTAGGATGAGCTCAGTAGGATGCCTTGCAACTGTGAGGTCCAAGGATCAAATCCTGGCCGGACCTCTGCAAACCCATGTAACTGTGGCTCAGCTAGTAATCATTGGGATGGCGGCTAAGGTTCTCACCTTCCATGAGGATCAGTTCCTGCCCTGTGCACCCTCACATCCACCTGCACGAAATGAAACCATGTCACAATTAATGATGTACAACTATGGCGACTACTCAGGACCCTCCCCTCTTCTCTCTCACCTCTCAAAAAACAATAAATCTTAAAAATTAAAAAAAAAGTCGTTATAAGCTGAAGGATACATTCATTCAGCGCTAACTTTGATAATACTAAATAAAATCTATTTTATGTTAAAAGAAAAGAAAAAGTGTCAAGATAAAGTATTTGTTTTTTAAATACAAGTACACATCCAATTACCTGGCAAATTTTAAAGTCCTGTTTTTAAATTTTATTTTATTGTTTTTGAGAGAAGGTAAGAGAGTGAGAAGAGGGAGGGCCCAGAGCAGTCTCCATAGTTGTACATCATTAGTTGTATGGGTTTCATTCCACGCAGGTGGATGTGGGGCTGCATGGGGTGGGAACCTAACTGGGGCCTCTTGCATGGGAGGTGAGAGCCTTCGTAGCAGAGCCATCTCAGCAGTTACAAGTTATGCCACAGTTTAGCATATGGGACACATAGGCCAGGGCCAGGAATTGAACTCCGGACCTCACAATTGTGAGGCAAACGCTCACCACTGAACTATCCTGGCATCCAAAAAATAGCCTTCTTATAGCTATAAGTAAAATGTCACCTATGCTTCCAGATCATCTTCTAACTTCCTACCTGCAGCTATCCCAATTGTGCCTCATCTTCAAGTGCCACCACGAAGAAAGACAGAGGAGTCAGAAGAAAAAAAAATTAAAGAACAATCACAATTATACAAGGCAAGAAGTGTCTATGGTATAAAGATAACACCATGAAGCTGTGAAAAATGTTTAATTTTTAAGGTAAGATATAACTACCTAAATCTAAATTTAACACCCAAACACCCTGAATTAATCATTTGGCTGGAAAACTCATGTTTGCAGCCAAGAAGCTGCCTTACTTGGTCATGTACACACACACACACACACACACACACACAGAGTGTGGAAAATCAATTGTGTTCTACTACTTATCTGCTGACTTTACTATCAGGGTTCTGCATTTTCCTACTGACAGAGAAAGGCAACAACCACAGAATATTTATTTCCCTACTATTACTATACTCTAAAACAGGGGTGTCAAACTCAATTAAAACACAGGTCATTTGGTGCAACAGGCAAAATTCACGCAGGCCACATCACATTTACAAACGTCGCCGGAACTGAGTCAGCGCATTTATACACACCCACAGGCCCCCAGGAAAGGCACTGGGCCATGTGTAACTCGTCTTCAGTAGTTAAAGGGTTAACAAGGGAATTGTGTGTATGGTATTGCCTCCATCTCCCCTACGCGCTATTTTCTTCATAACAATTTTTTCTATTTTCATTTTATTTCAGAGCATCATGGGCCACAAAAAATTACACCCCTGCTCTAAAAGATAAGAAAATACTGAACTGTGTGCTTAGGATTAATATGAAAAATTAAAAGAAACTGATTATCAATCATTTCACATCAAAATGGGCTTAGTTTTACATACCTTTATCTCACACACACATTTCCTAATAAGCTTGGCAGAGCTAGTATTTTTCATTTCAAACAGGACATTGATCCCACTTTATCTCCAAGGTTATCTAATACCAACTTTGAGGGAGTAGAGATAAGTTTCACCACTTATTAATAACAATATTCATGGGAAAAAAGAAGTTACTATTTGAAGAGTGCTGACTAATTCTCCATCTACACTATGAAAAGATCCGGAAAAAAACTATTAGCAATGGGAATGAAACACAGTAAAAATAAAAACACTGAACTGGGTTCCGGCTCTAGTCATTTCCTTCCTGTGTCAGTTTCCTACTTATCAAGTCAGCTGGAGAGATGACTTCATATAAATTCCTCATTCTAACAAGCGGCAAATTAGTGAATTACAAAATAATCCTAGGCCAGCCCTCTTTCTTGTAATTAAAGTATTAGTGTCATATTTCCAAAAACCTTTCCCAGGATAATCTCTTCAACAAAGGGTGTTAAGAAAACCGGACAGCCATATGCAAAAGAATAAAACTGGAACACTATCTTATACCACTCACAAAAATACAACTCAAGATGGATTTAGACTTGAATGTAGGACCTGAAACCATAAAACTAGAAGAAAACATAAGGGTATGCTCTTGACATCAGTTTTGGTGATAATTTTTTGGATTTAACAACAAAAGCAAAGGTGACAATAATAATAATAAGTGGGACTATACAGCAAAAGAAACCATCAACAAAATGAAAAGCAACCTATGAAATCTAAGAACATATTTGCAAATCATATACCTTTGAAAAAGGGTTAATAATCCAAAATATAAAAAAGAAATACCACAGTTGTAAAATGAGTGGAGAAACTCAAAAGACATATTTTCAAATATAGACATACAAATGCCCACAAGGTGCATGCAAAGGTGTTCAACACTGTTAATCATCAGAGAAATACAAATCAAAACCACAATGAAATACCACACACGTTAGCATGGCTATCACCAAAAAAAAAACAAAAAACAAGAGATAAGTGTTGGCAAGGGTATGGAGAAATGGGTACCTCGTGCACTTGTTAGATAGAAATATAAACCACTGTAGCTACTATAAAAAAAATAGTATGGAGATTCCTCAAAGAAGTAAAAACAAAACTATTAAATGATCCAGGAATCCCACTTCTGGGTGCATATCCAAAGGAAATGAAAACAGGATCTCAAAGAGATTATCCATACCCCCATTGCAGCATTACTCACAATTGTCATATATATGGAAACAGTCTAAGTGTCCATCAGCAGATGAATGGAGAATGAATATGGGACATACTCATATAGTATTAATACATACAATGTAATACCAAGTATTATTCAGCCACAAAAAAGGATATCCTACCACTTACAACAACATGGATGGGACTTGAGGGCATTATGTTAAGTGAGTCAGAGAAAAGCAAATATCGTATATTACTTACAAGTGGAATCTAAAAAAAACAAACTCCAAGAAACAGAGACTAGAGTGGTGGTTGCCAGGGGCTGGGGGAGTAGAGGAAACGCAGAGATGGTAATCAAAGATGACAAACTTCCAACTCCACAGTGAGTAAGTTCTGGGAATCTAATGTACAGCATGGAGATTACACTTAATAATATTATATTATATACGTGAAAATTGCTCAGAGGGTAGAACAAATGTTCTCACCACAAAAAAAAAAAAAAAAAGAAATGTAATTATGTGATGTGATGCAGGTGTTAGCTAATGCTAACCAGTAATCATTTTACAATATACGTGTATCAAATCAACATGATACGCCTTAAACTTAAACAATGTTAGATGTCAATTATCTCGATAAAGCTAGGGTGGCAAAGAGCCTTTCCTCCATTCAAAAAGTAGTATTTCATTAGAGTGGAACATTAGAAAAATTATCCATATATTCACTTCCCAGAGATAAAAAGTCAAGATTTTAGGTGTATATTCTTAGTACTTCGCTGTAAATTAGTCTTAGTACAAGAATATACAAAGTCTCTAGTGGAATTGTTTAGGTATCTAAGTCATCAGTTTGAGTCTCAGATGAGCTAATTAAGACCTATTTACTCTGTGGCTGCTAATCAGACTTCTTAACATGTCCAGCTATCGCTGAGAGGCCTGCCATTGATCGCAATGGGGGGTCTGGGTGGAAGAATGGATGTGTCAGTGCAAATGTGCCCTCCTCCTGAGGAAAAACAAAATCAGGCCCAGAAAATGAGTCAGGAGCAGCATCTTCACATGAGCCAGACAGCAAACTTACATGGTGGAAAGAGACTACTTCTACTCTTCATTCCACTACCACCAAGCTTTGTGAACTGTCAAATTATTTATTTCAGCTTTCACATTTCCCTGGGTAAATCTGGGATTAATAATAATGTCCCTACCTGTGATGAGGCCAGTAGTGTGGCTCATTCAGGTGAGACACCAGATGGCAGACTGCTTTGCAAAGCATAAATGCTGCAAAACTGCAAACTCTGTGCTGTTATAAAGATTATGGGCAAACTTCAACATGCATAAGAGTAATCTAAGACATATACTCCTAGAGGACTTGCACTCAGAGCTTCCAATTCCCTTTTACCATAGGGGTAATTTGCATTTCTAACTCTCAAGTGATTGGTACTACTGAGCCCTAGACCCTACTGTGAGAATTGCCGAGATTTTAAAAAGAAAAAAGTCTTCTCACTAAAAATTATCTTCTTTGCATCTTCTACTTATTTATTCATTCATTAAACTTCTTGGATATTTAATATGTGCTCATTCCTCAATCAGGCTACAAATACAAAGTTATTCCCCTCTTAGAAACTCATGATCCAATCTGGTTAGAGACCATAATAATGGGATGGGCCAGGAGCTAGAGGAGCCCAAGAGATATGAAATATAGCCTGATACCCACACAAAGGTGCTTTAATCATATTTGATACTACTCATAAACATCAGCAAGGGGAGAATTTCATTTGAAACAAGTTTCTGTTTGTGTATTTCTACAATGGAAAGATTCATTGTCAGTTTGAACAGGGGCTACCTTTTGTATCATGACACGGAGTACACAGAAAATGACAAGACTTAAGGCAGCTCTCACTATCTTCTAAAGAGAGAAGTGGCCTTGGTGTGGTATGAATGCTGGGAACTAAATAAAGTTATCAATAATAACCCAGAAAATAGGTCTTAGCTGTTATTCTCTTAAACTCAGGGGTCTCCAACCCCCAGGCCCCACAGTAGGGAGTAAGTGGCGGGTGAGCCAGCAAAACAACTGTTTTTATAGCCACTCCCCATGGTTCGAATTACTGCCTGAGTTTCACCTCCTGTCAGATCAGCATGGCATTAAAGTCTCATAGGAGTGCAAACCCTATTGTATTAATACTTGCGCATTAATAACTGCACATGTGAGGGATCTAGGCTGTGCTCTCCTTATGAGAATCTAATGCTTGATGATCTGAGGTGGAGCTGAGGTGGTGATGCTAGCGCTGGGGAGTGGCTGCAAATACAGGTTAACATACAACAGAGAGGTTTAACAGCACAGAGACTGTAATAAACCAATTACTTGCAGACTCATATCAAAACCCTATCAGTGTGTGGCAAGTGACAATAAAGTGCACAATAAATTTAATGCACTTGAATCATCCCAAAACCAATCCCCTTCTTCTCCAGTCCATGGAAAAATCCTCTTCCACAAAACTGGTCCCCAGTGCCAAAAAGGTTGAGGAATGCTGCCTACACTGATCCGATTTGCAATCTGAGTGTGCTGTAGTATGCAAAACGAGAAATCAAAAGCACACTCTTTTTTTTTTACTCTGACAAGTATAAAACAAAGATTTTTAAAATGTAGTATATTGAATAGGACCTCTAGCCTGTTCAGCAAAACACCCTTTCTCTACAGACTGTAGCCAAAGAACAATATATAATCACAAAGACAGCTGTCTAACTTCATGTTTACAAAAGATGTATAAAAATGACTGACTTTACTAATTCACCTGATAAGTTATGAAGCTATCATCAATTAATTTATGTAAATCTTATTAGCAAGTATTAATACACAGAATTGGGACCTTCCATGGTAATGAACTGTATATTTCAGTTAACAAATGGTACAGTAAATCCCATATGTAAAGAAGGAATTCCTTTCACGTCTTCTAAAAATATTTCAGTAAAGCTGCAGGGGATATATTCTAGTTGAAGTATAGTGGACCTTCTTCTATTATGTCCCCAGTTCATCCTATTCATACCCTTAGTATTTAATAGTTGGGTATATTTAAAGCATGTTCTCACTGATGCATGTAATCAAAAGTAAGAGATTTAATCAAATGGAGTCACAATCACTGAAGTCAAATTTACTTGCTTCCCGCCTGCTTTGATTCTAATTAACTACTCATGTAAATCACATCATGGCCCTTCCTGATTCCAAGCATATCCAAGTGCTACAGGACATGCAGTGCTTAGGAATGGCTACCAGAAGCCACAAGGACAAATGCTTGACCTTGCTTCAAAGCTGCTCTGAATGGCGTTTCTGTAAAATAAAATGACCATTTCCACAAAATTTCCATACTTAGAAGAGTAACTAATACAGAAAGAGAAGATGAAAGGAAATGTTATTTATCTGTAAATGAAACACATGCCTGACTCTAACCAAAAGTCTAAAGAAATCATGAGAAATATTTTACTTATTTCTCTTTTCATAAACACTACCTGTATACAAAACTAACCTTGGCACCTGTGCCCATGGTCTTTCTCATAGATAAAACCACTTTGTAAGACACCCCTGTTACAACAGGATGCCCTCTTCTGAGTTCTGGATTTGGAATGTTTAAAATATATTTTTTCAACTTTTAGAATAATAATTCAATGTATTTCTACAAATATTCAGCCTTCATAGACTGAGAAACCAGGGAGGAAAAATTTAAAAATGAGGCAAATATCAACCTTGAAAAGAACAATGACAGTAGATGATTCAGTGTTAGAATTATTCAGCACTCATTCAGACAGCACTGACAATTACATAACAGATACATACAAAGGGTGCTCAAGAAATTCAAGGAATGAAGGGAAAGGAGGGTTAAAAAAAAAACATTATTTTTTCAATATACTCATCCTTAACCCTATTACACTTTCAGATCTTTCAATAAGTTTATACCCTAGGAAAAAATCATTTTGTTTTTACCCTCAAATTGCAGCTTTAAAATCTTCGTCATCAGTAAATTCCTTCCCTTGAAGCTGATTTTTCATATTTGGGAAATAATAATCGGACAGAGCCGCATCTGGACTGTAGAAAGGGTGGCTTAACATTTGGAAGCTACAGTCATGAAGTGTAGCCAATGAAACATTTCTCTTGTGCATGGGCATGTTGTCATGCAAAAGTAGCACCCTTATGGTCCATTTCCCTCTTCTTTTCTTCTTCACAAATTCTTTTAACTGTTTCAGCAGACTAGAATAGTAATCTCCAATTATTGTGACACCCTTATTCTTGTAATCAATCAGCAGGATACCCTCCGTATCAAAAAAAAAAAAAAAGTCCCCATGATTTTCCCAAGCAAATACAGCATCTTAAATTTCTTAGGGGGTGCCATGTCCTTTTCATGTCACAGTATGGACACCTTTGACTCAGGCTCATAATGATGAACCCAAGCTTCATCAGCAGGGACAATATGGTTTAAAACTTCATCCAGTAGTCTCTGTAAAGGTCCAAAAACTACCTGAAAAATTGACAGGCTGTTGTTTTTGAAGCAGCGTGAGCATTCTTGGTACCCATCTTGCACTGACTTTTGACATCCTTAGATGATGATGGAGAATATCCCAAATGGTTGTAGGTGATACTCCAACCATTTCTGCAAGCTGCTTTTTATTCAATCTGTTATCTTCCACTACAAGTTTTCAACTTTTTTGACAATGTCAGAAGAAGTGGCCTCAACAGGGCGTCCTGGATGGAGGTCATCTTCAACAGACTCCTCTGCCTCGCTTGAAAGGCTATGAGTATGCAACTTGTAACTCATTTATTTCCCAGGTAAACAGTCCCCATAAACCACTGGCATCACTTCCAAAATAGCTGGACATATCTCCCCTTGTTTTGTGAGGAACTTAATGATGACACAAAATTCTATCTTATTCATACTTGGGGTTTTCTTCCTATTTGACATGCTTCTTTGGCTATAACTGAAAGAACACAGATGCAAGTAGGCTGAAATTTGGCACATATACTAAGTCACACAAACTGTGTTCACTAGTACTCCCACCTCTCTGATAACGCCCCAAAACCTGTTCTATGAATTTCTTGACTACCCCTCATATAAGGCAAATAGAGGTACATAGTCCATTATAATAGAGTATAAGTGTTATATCTGTTTAAAAGTAGTGTAGCCACTCCTTCAGATTCCAGATATATCAAAATATAAATATTAAAAGTGTTCTAGAAGAAAGTTTAAAAAATTTTATTTATAATCTAAGAATGGAGAAGTCCTAAATTTGACACAAAACCCAGAATCTATAAACAAAAATATTAATATAGCCTCATAAAAATAAATTAACTGCAAACTGATGTTATATGTTTAATGGCCAGATATCATAAAATCAAAAAGATAAACTGGGAGGGAAGGAAGACTGCAATATAAATGCCTAAGAACTAATTTTCTTAATGTATAAGGAGTTCCTGAAAATCAATAAAAAGACAAACATACTAGAAAAATGGATAATTCAATCAAAATAAAACAAACATTTTTTTAAACATTGTATTATTGAAATTTTCAAATGGCAAAAAGGTAAAGAGATTAGCATAATGAACTACATTCTACCTCTCACACTGCTTCAGTATCATTTATAGCTAATCTTGTTTTATCTACCCGGTATATCTCTACCCACTCTCAATCCAGATTATTTTGAAGTAATACATCCAGATATCACCCAGATATCATAACAAATTATTTTTTACACAAATGAAAAGAAGTTTAACCTCACTTATGTTTTAAAAATATGCACATCAAAACCACCTAGGAAATGTCATTTTTCACCTATCAGATTGTCAAAGAGGAAAATGTTTGAAAATACAGTCTGTTGACAAAGGAATACAGAAACTCTCAAACACTACCAATGACATGAAAACTTGGTATTACTGTACAGTCGACAATATTATCACAATCTAATTAACCACAGAAGTCAGTAAAAACTCTGTAAATGGCATATCAAGAATCTGGTTGTCTTCCTTCTTATGTCTTATATGTCGATCTCAAGCTAACTGCACAACTAGAAGAACAGCTAGTAAATGATATCAAATGAATGGAGCTTGATAACTACAACTAGTACAATAAAATAAAAGCTGTCTTACTTTATTATTTAAAAATAAGGGGAAGCCAGGATGGCTCAGTGGGCTGTGTGCTCATCTTGTAGCTCTGGGGTCCGAGGATCGAATCCCGGCCTATGCGGACCTGTATGAACTGGGATATGCCCCAAGTTCAGTTCTTTCTGGGGTGAGCTACATGAGGGAGGCCTCTGACCCAGTTCCTGCCCTGTGCAGCCCCACACCCACCTGTGGAATGAAACTGTGTAGGAAAAAAACAAACAAACAATGACATGCAACTATGAAGACTGCTCTGGGCCCTCCCCTCTTCTCTCTGTCACTCTCTGTCTCCCTCTCTTTCTCTCTGTCAAAATTTTTAAAAAATAGATCTTTAAAAAAAATAAAAATAAACCCACAAGACTCCTCCTAACGCCCCCCTACCCATATCAGTTCTGGTCCCCAAGCTTATATACTGTCATGGCATACTTTGTTTTACTTCTATAGCACCTAACACACTTTGTAATAATATACTTATCTCAGGGTTCTCTGATTAAGGCCTTTCTTCCCCTTCTAGACTAAACACCATAAAGACAGACACCATGTCTTATTTGTTTGACTTGGTTTATGGTCCATGGTAGCTATACATGGAATTCATTCTTTTACTCAATAAATATTTATTATGAATCAGGTGGGCACTGTGCTGGATTCTGGAGATATGCTGCTGAACAATGTAAACTAATTCTCTTTTCTCTTGAATATTCCATTCTAGGAGCAGTCAAAAAATAAACAAACATACATAGATGTACACATAACATAAAAATTAATCTATGAGTGATCCCACTGGTATGCAAACAAATACCACATTTTCCCATATTGATGCCTCCTATAAGTAGGATTTTTATTTTTAATGATTGTTTTCTGATTAAAATAACTTGAATAATACTTTAAATTAGTTCTTAAATTATTTTATTTTTCAATATTATTAAACAGTTGCAAAAGAGGGGAAAAGTAAAACATACAACCTTACTTACTAAGTACCCAAACACAACTATTTTTATCATTAAAGTATATTTCTTTCCTGTGTTTTCCATGAACCTTCCTTTGACATGACAGTGAGCAATGAGCATGCAATGTTCTCTGCTTTTTTCCCAGACGCACACTCTTCCTTCATTCACAACAGAGATCTAGGAACATCGCAAAATGGCCTCCTTCCAAAAGGGACAAAGTTCTCCCTGGCACCATGGCTTCCTTCATTCAATCCTTTCTGCCTTCTTCAAGGCCAACAGTTTGACCAAAGTGGAACAAGCATCCAGCACCTCCCGCTGCAATTAATTTTCTATTGAACATTTAAACAGGACCATTTTCAAGCACATGAAATAGCTAGCTGCCTCACACATGCCAATCATTCTTTCCCCACATTCTTTTCTCTTTCATATTCTTGACAAGATATCACACCTTTGAGGAGATATTATTTCTTCCACCATTTCTTCTTCTTTGAAACAAATATGATATGAAAATGCTCATGAGCTCGATTTTTGGAACTCAGTAATTAGACAGCAGGAGTTGAAGAAACTAGTTATGAGTGGCACAGGCTGCAGATCACATTAGCCATCTGAAATTGAAGATACAGCCTGCCTTTCTGAGGAAATTATGGGTAGCAGGTGGTTCTGGGAGATTAGCAAAGCACGTTACCCTAATGTTTATCAAGTTGGCAACAACAGTAGTTGAATAATTTCCTTGAATAGTAAGCAGAGGTTTATTGACACCAGATAGATTATGAATGAAGAGGAAGACAATATTTCTCCTATAGACAACATAGCTTAGAAATTTTTAGTTTAGATAGCTTGGAGGTAGGGTGGTGTGAAAAAAAAAAAAATGAGTGAGTCACCAAAGTGGTTTTTAAAAACTGGCTGTGAAAGTATCCTGGATCTATAGGAAGATTTTAAAAGCAAGGCAGAGTTTACTATCCTAGTTCCTTCTACTTTTCTAGCAAAATACCATACGACATTAATTCTCTTCACATAAATATAAATGGAAGCAGGCATGCAATGCATCACAACCAGAATATATTTAATAAGGTGATGCTGAACAATGAAACATTTAGTAAAAGTTACAGTGCTGGTATCTTGCCTCAAAGCAGCATTTATATGCTAATGACTTGGAATAGGTTATTTCATTGGGAGTTGAAAGGAGAAAATATGTATATTAGAAAAGGAAGAATCATGGTTCTTTTCACCGACGCTCCAGCTTTAAGAAAAATAGATTCTTATACCGTAAGCATAAGATTCCTTGAGGTATTGGTAAATAATAACAATAATAATAATAATGAGAAGTACTGTGACTTGACTTCTCTCTAAAAAGGGTGCTATAATCATACCTCCCAATAAAGTTCAATAAAAACAAGCACCATGCAAGCTTCAAGGGATAATCTGACAATAGCCTTTCTCAAATTCTTAACCTCTGGAAGCAACAATGCAAATCACTTTGGAATGATATTTCCAAGGTAATTAATTCTTGAGAAGTTATAAAAAAGCAAAGCCACCACGTACTAGTTCAAAATGATAAGTAATTTAGAATTCTGGTCCAAGAGCTTAATCTTTTATCTTCAATAAATGTTTCACCCCAAATATGTGCTTTGTCTGTACTATCTAATCTCAAAGAATTTGGCCCAAAATTTCAGATCTGTTCTTTTTATAAAATGAGATCATGTTATAGGCATGAAACGAAGACAAACAGCCTGTTTGCTTGCGGTGTCCAGTATATCCTGCCTACAAAAGTCTTTAAAGTATTGACAAAATGAAACTAAGAGGGAAAAAACCCTCCTGCTGACTAATTCCTCACAGAGAAACATTTATTGTTTCTGAGGGAAATATGCTGAATTTCCACCTTCACTGCTATAATTTCCACTCATGAATTCTGGAAGAGGCTGAGGGAACAGAGGAGGTAGAGGTCAAAATCATTCGAAAGACACATTGCTTTTAAGGGTACTATAATGAAATCTGCAGAAAAGTTATTGATCCGTGCCCTTTCGTTCTATTTCCAATATATACTACAGTCATGTTATTTCCCTAAGAAAGTTCAGTGTATTCATCTAGGGTCTTGCAGCAACAGGGCAAATAACAAACCAGAATTTGGGAGTGTTCATTATTAAGGAGGCAAAAGGTCTTCAGAAAAAGAACCCAGGCACCAGGGAAAGAAAGAAGAAAAGGAAATTCAACTTGAAAACATTCCCCAACTTCTCTGGGTCATGATGTGAGTGATCAAAGGACATGGAAGTTGAAGAAATAATCAACAATAATAAACGTGTATATTCATATATAAACGTATGCATGCAATAGTACTTACTGGCACCTCTCTACTAAATGGCAAGCCTATAACCTCACCTAACACAGCAACCCTTTAAAACAGGTATTATTTTCCTCAGATTACAGAGCTGACATTCAAAGTCAGGTCAGCTCGACTCCAAAACCCACATTCATCCAAACAATGAGCTTTGACATATTCTGTGGCAGGAGAGCGGTGGAGGATGCTTTGTTTCTTTGGTGAAGAATGGTTTGTGTCTTTAACAATCACCACACTTTTAAAGTTTACAAGAGAATTAATTTTTGAAAAGTTTTAAAGTATAATTAAAATCAATGTTAGATACATAAAAGAATATTTAAGAATGTAAATAGTTTTTACTATTTTTTTACTATTTTACTAGTTTTTTACTATTTTACATTAATTTTTCCAAAAAATTTGAAGCCCAGAAGTCTATACCATGTAAGCTATTTTTATTGCTCCTTAAATTTACCGTCTTTTAAAAATAATTTTAGGGGAAGCCGGGATGGCTCAGTGGGTTAAGCGCTCACTTTGAAGCGCCAGGGACCAGGGATCAAATCCCAGCCCCTGTCCGTGCGGAACCATATGCTGAACTGGGAGCTCCCCCAGTTCAGTTCTCTCTCTGTCTCTGTATCTCTCTATATCTCTCTCTCTGTCATAAATAAATAAAAATATATTAAAAATAATAATAATAATTTTAAAGTCCTAAATACAAACAGTTTAATTTCCTTAACAACATGTCAACAAGACCATTTCCACACACTGTCTTGCACCTCCCAGGAAGTCACATGATTTCAGCAACAAGAAGACATGCTCTTCTTTGCCTTCCGTTCTCAGTTCTGGAGTTTCCACTGCCTTTTGCCCCACCTACCCCCTTGCTAAATTTCTGCCGTGCCCATGTCTGGTGTATGTGGAGGGCTGCTGGGGTGGGGAGGAGGGTTAGAAGCAGAGGCGGAGGAAATAAGAGACATAGGTAGTATGACCCTAGAATTGTCTAGGAAAGCCTCAATTTCAAGTATCTTGCATCACAGTTGGATGACATGAGTCTTTTATGCCCTAAACTCCGGTTTGGCAGACATGATCTCCCAATGCCTCATGGTCAAGGCAAAGTTTAGATCGGAGCACAACTTCAGTTGTCCCCTTTTATTAGTTATTTTAAGTAGATACAGGAATTCCTGAGACTGATTTGCCTATTGACAAATATCACCACCAACTGAAGCAGAAAGCATGAGACAGAGGAAAGACCTACCGTAGATTTGCATTCAACTCCACAACCAGACACTTGTCCTGTGACCTTGAATTAAGTGCTTAATCTTGGAGCCCCAGTTTCCCTAACTGTAAAATGTGGATACTAATAAGTAGCTCATAAAGTTGTAGTGAAACTTAAATGAGATAATATGGATAAACTAACTTGAATTCTGCTTAGTACTTAGTAAATATGCACACAATAATTGCTTCACTCTTCCATTTTAATATGGACAAAACGCTTTCAAACTTCTCAACCATGTCCAAAATATCCCAGCTAAATTATGCCTATTCAAGCTGTTTTCACCAATCTGAGTATATATGGGATACAGTATCCCAAGTTCACAAAATAACATCAACAAAAGATAATTACTTACCCCCCACCCTAGAAAAGGTACAATAAACAGTTACCAAAAATACAAACTATACCCCCATCTACCTTGGTTGGTTCTCCGCAGTGAGGTTCTCTCCCCTTTGATAGCTACTGTCTGCCACCTGGGTTGTCGACCTCTTCACAATCTGTTTTAGCTCCTGCTCCAAGCGTTCTTTGATCGCCTTCACTGTCTCTGGGATCTTCTTCAGTTTGGCCAGCCCCTTGATGAGAATGCCCATAAAAAGGGTACTGTTCTCCTCTGGATCCAATTCCAAATCCTCTTTGATGTCCTGCAGGTTAATCTCCCTCACTGTAAAAAAAAATAGACACAGAATCCATTACAAAATTCCATTCCCAATCAGAATGAGTCTAGTCAATGGGATCACTGCTTTGATTACTCCCTTAAAGTAATCAGAAAAGATATTTCCATTAAATTTATAATTAAATTTTATTTACAGAGTAGCCATCTAAGAATCACAAAATAAAAGTACATGCTTCAAATCATACCCATTAGTTAGTAGTAAGGGAGAGAAACAATTAAAAAACAAATAAGCAAATCTCCATGGGAAGTTTCCACAGACTACCCCTTCCACAATCAGTCAGTCGTCAGTTTGTGACATTTATTAAGCATTCACTGCAGTTGGTGCTGCAGGAGAACTGAAGAACCATACTACAGTCTCAAATTTCTATTTATTAGTTAGAAGAGATAAGTAGCTTGACAAAAGACATTCCAAATACATGTAGTAAAGGTAAGTTAAAATTATAACAGATGATAAAAAGAGATAAAGAAAATAAAGGAAAAGCAATACGTACAATTAAGACAAAACTTTGAGGAAGAAGAGTAATGAATAGTATTTCATAAATACACACACAAACTCTCCTATTTTTCTTTGAACATATGTCTACCACAACATCATTATCTGCTGAAGACAGGTCTTGCCAATTCAGACAAGTTTTCTGAGAATTGTGTATGTCCAAAGTGTCTGTCGATTTTGAGACTACAGCTCTCATCCAAACCATCTAGATTGGTAGGGGAAGAAACAGGCTAGAACAATGGTTCTTAACCCCTGTGGGAAGTTGGGGAGAGGGTGGGACTGAAATCTGAGACTTCTGTTACCACCAAAATAGGACTTTCCCTCCACCTAATAAGCAAAACTTATAAGCAAAACTTCTATGATTTCAGAGGTTTAACAACTGCAGAAAGAACTACCGGTTTAAAAATTCTGGCCTAAAAATAACTTTATTTTGCAAATGGCTGGATTATGCTAGACAAAGCAACAATGAGTACAAGCCTAATATGGGCCCTAATAAAGTTTTCCCCATCCTCCTCTCTTCCATTCCTCAAAACAACTGGAAGCTTTTTACAATGTATGCTGTCCTGAAAGACTATGCATTCAGCTTTCAATTCAAGCTCAACTACCCCACAAACCCACTCTAAGTTTTCCAGCACCAGGGGAATACACTGAACTGAAAACTACTTATTTAGGGAAGGACGAAAATATCCCAGTATATGGAATCCTAAAACCTCTACTTCAGATGACATGTACCGGTAAGCTATTCTCCTCAATCCCTTTTTTTGCTCCCAACTCATAAAACGCACTAAATATGAACCAAAGGTAGTTAATGACATGCATGATATAATCACCTTGTTTCAAAGCAAATAAGTCCTCTACATGTTTATCCATGATGCTGTGGTCTTACTTAAGATTCACAAGACCTCTAAAACCCATGAGGATAGAAAGAAGCACATTAAAAAAAAACACATTCATATGATCTTTACAACATAGAAAGCATTAGATGATATGATATTTAATTTTTTTAATACTAGTAAACTATAATAAGAGTAGAACCTAGAAACCTTGCTTCTAAAAAATCGCACAATTCTGAAGGCAAATAAAAAAAAAAATTGATGTTTCCAAATGTGTCATTTCAAGAATAGACACTGTAGTTGCTGGTTTCGTTTTATATGTAAACCACTCAACACCTCAGGCCACAAAATTACTCCATCCTGCAAAACGGACCCAAACAGCAGGCACAGTACTGAGAAGCTAAGGAGCCACCTTAATTCAGCAGGTTAGAGGAGGAAAAATGGAGCAGAAATTCAGGCAAAAAAAAAGTACCAGTAATCGAAATTTAGCTGGGACAAATGACCTTCACAAAAGAGCACCGGGATGGCTCAGGGGATTAAGAGCTCACTTTGCAGCCCCGGGGACTGAGGATCGAATCCCAGCCCAGGCCCGTGTGGACCCATATGCTGAACTGGGGAGTGCTCCCAGTTCAGTTCTCACTGGGGCGAGACCCCGGCCCAGTTCCTGCCCTGTGCAGCCCTGCGCCCACCTGTGGAATGAAACTATGTGGAAAAACCAATGATGTGCAACTATGGAGACTGTTCTGGGCCCTCCCCATTCTCTCTGTCTCTGTATCGCTCGCTCGCTCGCGC
>PVKE010033344.1:0-17982 GCA_004027555.1 Craseonycteris thonglongyai
CGTTGACGGGGTTATGTCCTTGTACAGGGGAATTTTGAAGGAAAAGAAAAAACAAAGACAACAACGACCCATCACCCTGTTTCTCTCCCAGGTAAAGCCCCCGGCTCTACCGTCAGCGCCTCCAGCAGAAGAGTCTCCGAGTGAGCCTAAAGCTTCTACGAGTCAAGTGAGAGCCTCTCCTCCGCCACCAACACAAGACTCTTCGCCTCTTTCAGAAAACAATGTTGATTCATGTTTATTATTGTATAAGGTTTTGTAATTAACCTTATTAACTAGCACTGACACGTTTAAGTAAATACGTAGACTGTTGTAATTTCTGTCTTCAATGAGTAAAGTATGAATACTGTTTACATATTTAAAACATTCTTGTACCCGCATACACGAAAATTCCTAGGGGCAAATCCTACTTCGTGGTTTTTCAGCTTTCGCGGAAGGCTCTGGTCCCCATTGACCGCGAAAAACGAGGGATCACTGTACTTTAACCACTTCGTGGCTGTTTGAAAAAGCAGTATGCATAAAATGGAAGGGAAGCTGAAATCTTCCTGACCCTCTCATCCCAGGCACTGCTGTTGGGCTATGCCTGCCTTGGGGGCCCTCCCTGCTCCTGGGCTGCCGAAGCACTCCCGTCTCCTGCCCACAGAAGGTCGCTTCAGGTGTAAAGTCGTCGTCCTCCTCAGTTCTCATACTCTCAGTTGATAAAGTTCTAGCTTAGAGTTTGTTCTTTTATGCTGATAATTAACGTACTGTTTATACCGGTACACAGTGTTTACTAAAAGCCTCTATAGACCTGTCTGTCTGAATTTGCCCTGTTAGCTCTTGCTTCCTTCCCCACAGGAAGCCTCCACTGGCCTTGCTGCTGTAGGCCTCGCTGCCCTCATGGAGCACATGCTGCACTCAGCTACCTGCAGCACAGCCGTTGCTGCTGCAGGCTCCTAGCGTGTGCTCCGGCTGGGTGGGGCTCTTGGGAGGCCCCCTGTGGACTGCCATTTTCCTGATCAGTGTGCTGGAGGCTTGTTAGATTTCTCAGGAGGAAGGAAGTAACACACTCAACTGAGCACTTAGGTAACAGAGAGAAAGGGATGTGAGGGTTCAGGATGGTGAGTTTGGAGACAAGGATCAGATGTACAGAGATGGGAAGAGGACTACAGTAATCACTTCTAAGACTGTGGTGGGTCATTGCCATTGCTCCATAGCACGTCACATTGATGTGAGAAGGGGACTCTGATGTAAGCAGTTGGAATTTCTGTGACAAACTAACATTCCTTTCTTTTCCTGCTGCGTCTGAGATCATTGATGTACCAGACAGGATTATAGTGAAGTTCTGTGTACTTTCTTTTTTTCTGTACTTTGTGTGTATGTCTCTTATTTTTCAGTTAGATTCTAATTGTTGTGAGGAACTTGTCTCTTCAGTGTCTGGCACTGTACACATGACACCGTACATACACTAGTAACAAAATACTCAATTATTAAAACTCTCACTTAACATTTTGAACTACATTTTAGCCTATCAACACATTCTTGAGGTAATAAGGTATTTTGTGTCTATAAAAGTAAATGCACATCAGAATGTTGTATTAGCTACAGCCATTGAGTAACCATGGCTTAAATTTGTTTTTATTTCATGTTTTGAAGACGAAAGAAGATTGGATATAGATGAGAAACCCCTAGTTGTGCAGTTGAATTGGAATAAGGATGACCGAGAAGGCAGATTTGTTCTCAAGAATGAGAACGACGCCGCCCCTCCTAAGGTAGGACCTCCGTGTGGTCTGCTGGCCTCACCCCGGGGGGGGCCTGAGGTTCGGAGAGTGGTACTTACGCCGAAGGGGTGCATCTTATTTGGCTTCTCTTCCTCACCTGCTCTTTTACCTTCCTCCTAGGACAGTGTGAGTAGCCCAGCTTCTCCCTGCTTCATCTCTGTGTCACTGAATAATCCCAAATAACGCTCCTTCCTTTTTCCGAGTTATGTAAGCCTCACTAAGAGATTGAACAATCAAGTAAAAGCTCCAGTTTTCCCCCAAAATTTTCTATCTAATATTTTCCCCCAACAGATTGGAAAAAAACTGAGAGCAGAAAAGTTTCATTTTGTTTGTGTGATGTCAGTGTTCCTTGTTGAAAGAGTCCTGGATATTCGGCATGTGTTCTCAGCCTCGCTTGTTACTGTGCTCTAGCAACTTGCTCTGTTTGCCGCGAGCAGCAAGTGCATGTAGATAGGAATGGGCATCTACTTTTCTTTTTTGTTTTTCTGTCCATGTTTTTATTTCATTTCTGCATAGAATTTCAGCTGATGCGCCTTTTCATGGGCCACAGAGCGTCACTAACATGTGCTAGAACTCGTCTCAGGTGGGATGGTACTGAAGTAGCTGGTAACAGATGGAAATTCTGACATAATGCAGAAGGCACTTTCCCAATAAAATGACAATTCTTTTTATTTTTCTCAATTGTCTACCAACCAACTTATTAAGTTATACAAAAAATAATTGGTCTCTGTCTCCTCTACTGGCAGGCCATGTTATAAACTAAGAATAAGCAAGCAAATAAACAAGATCTGGAAAACAAAAAGTTTTTGTACAAACTATACTTACAACTTTGCTTTATTAATAGATAATTTTTATGGCTGCTCTTAACATTTTTTTTGAAGTTTAAAAAATTATAAAGTAGGTATTTAAATGCTTAGTTATTTCTATCTTTTCATTAGGTTTCTTTTATTTAAATTGTCACTCTATATAAATATTTGGGAATTTTCTTTTTTTTTAATCAGATTTCGTATTTCTCACCCCAGTTTGCTTATTAGTTTTGAATGGCAGTAAAATTTATACATAGTGAGATGCCTAGCTCCTGAACATGTACTTCATTAAGGTCTGATGAGCACACTCATGGGACTGTCAGCCCAGGTAACCTGAGGAGCATGTGCATCACCGCAGACGGTGCCGTCCCAGTAGCTTTGCTCTTGGCTGTGTGGCGTGTGGGCTGAGGGAGCTGAGCCGTAGGTGAGCTTCAGGTGATTCTGTGGGGCAGCCAGCATTGTGATCATGTGACTTTCATCAGAAGGCTCAGAGTAACGGACCCGAGAAGCAGGAAAAAGAAGGTGTTATCCAGAACTTCAAGAGAACTTTGTCCAAGAAGGAGAAGAAGGAGAAAAAGAAGAGAGAAAAGGAGGCCCTGAGACAGGCGTCTGATAAGGATGACAGGCCGTTCCAAGGGGATGACATGTAAGTTCACAGCGTGTCCTCTGTCCCTGTGGTGACACGTGTTGCTGACAGTACATGTCATTTGATGGCTCTTATCTTAAGCACCCTGGTGAGCGACACCCGTTTTTTCCTGCATAGACTGTGGGTGTCACCATTGCCCTCATCGTCCCCTGGCCTTTTGTGTCTGCGTTTCTGTTTCCAAAGGCAGGGGCTTCTCAGGACCTCAGGTGTGCTCAACATCCCGTCTGAGGGTCCAGGCTGCTGAGATGCAGGTGCACTGCAGCCTTGCCGCCTCCCTCCCTTGTCCACACCAGCCCGTTCCAGGTGGACTCACCTGTGTGAGGACCTCGCTCTGCTCCTGCTGCAGCGGCGGGCGTTCCTCTGGACAGGCAGAATAGGTAGACATGCCACAACGGGAAAAGGAGTCACCTGTCATCACATGAGCCCAAAGAGGACTGTTGTGTATGTGTGTGCTGCACACACACACATACTTTATGTGTTCATGTAGAGCATTTCTACATAGAAATGCAACCATAGTATTTTAAAACAACAACTTTCCACATGACATTTTCAGTAATGTATTTGCACATGAACACGTAGTCGCAAGTGTATATTCACAAAGAACGGATTGAGTAACATAAGTGACTATGCAGTGTTCTGCCGTACAGTATTCCCGTAATTTATGTGGCCGGCCCTTTTTGTGTACTTGTAGGTAGGTTACAGGGTTTTTGGTATCTTACTGCTGTGAATACTTGCTCTGCACCTCCGGGGACTCACTGGGTATTTCCTTAGGGTCTGCTTTAGAGGAATGGCTTTGTGACAGCTGGGGGTGCTCACTTGCCAGTTGCCCTTACAGAAGCCGTCACAGCCCTCAGTTCCTCAGACCCTTAGGACTGTTCACTGTTACAGAACAGTGTGTGCTGTCTCTAGCATAAAATACCTTGAAAAAATCTAATTTATTTTATCATTAACAGAGTATGTCTTACCACACTTTCATTTATGATACTCTTTGTATTCTGTTGTGATGACCTCTTCAGGTTTCTTTCATTTTTTATTGATTTTTAAGTTCTGTATGTATGGAGGGTATTAACCATTTATCTGTCAGTGAGTGGTGTTTGCAGTGTGGAGTTTGAGCCCATTTTGGATTGCATCACAGTGGATATGGATGCTGATCTGTCAGGCAGTGATACCTGTGTCATGAACATGAACTCTGAAGTGAGGCTCTAGTTAGCATAGTTATATAGGAGAAAGAACTTGTATGTGCATATTGCTTATATATGAAAAAATGTTAAAAGAAAAGAGTTTAAAACTTAGGCTGCAATTTGTTCTACTTACAGTTTACATTATGGGGCGAAACATTATTTCTGTTAAAAAAACTAGCCTCTTAAAATGAGTTAAGTTGTTCAACTTGATTGAATCAAAGCTTGGCTGGTTTTTAATTATTTTTATGATTAAGAGTGTCACCTTTAAAGTATCGTTTCAAGCATTAGTCAAGTATATCGATCTCATCTTAATATTAGTTTTCAACCCATCATTCTATACAGTTGAGTTATAGGAACCATTAGTGTAGAGGTATTTAGTTGCAAGAAAGTGAACATTGGTAAATCTTCTAGTTGTTAAAAAATCATGCTGTGTGAGTTCTTCAAGATTTACTACTTGGTTAAAACAAATTTTTACTATATTAAAGTGTACTCTTATTTCTTGTCGTTGGAATGTTGTATCACTAGTCTGTTTTAGGGTAACATGGAAATTATTGAAATGGGTACTTTATACACTGCCTTTTTAGCTTTATTAATACAGAATAATTAAATTGCATAAACTCACTATAAAATTTTAATTTTAAATTCCCTCTTGGTTCAGTGTTAGTTTGTATGGAAAGGAACTTTGTTCTTTCTCCATCGTAAGTAGCATGTGGTAAGTGGTACACAGCAGATACGTGCGGGGCAGGTGAAGCCCAACCCATCTGCCTTTTTGATTTTTGTACAATCACATTGTAACTTTTTCTGCTACAATCTTTAACATTTGGTTGGTGTCTTTTTTTCCTTACAGTGAGAATTCTCGACTGGCTGCTGAGGTTTACAAAGACATGCCCGAGACCAGCTTTACCCGAACGATTTCTAACCCCGAGGTGGTCATGAAGCGGCGGAGGCAGCAGAAGTTGGAAAAGAGGATGCAGGAATTTCGGAGCTCAGATGGGCGGCCTGATTCAGGTACAAGTTTTGAATTGCTTTTCTGTTAAATGTGTTGTAAAGGGTATTATTTAAATATACTTTTTATTTATGTATGAGGCCTTGCTTTAGTTAAGTTAATGGGTAATACAAGTATGTGTCGTATGTGTCAGGTACAAAATAAGTAAGAGTTCTGTTTATGTAGAGATGTGTCTAGTTACATACTTTTCCCTTGATGGCCCTTTTTTTTTTTAATTCTGGAAAATTTTAAATATACACCAAAGAAGAAAGAAACATACAATGAACTCCCCATGTACTTATTACCAAGCTTCCATAAATAACAACTCATATTTCATCTCTATTTTCACACCTGTTACTTCCATTCCTGGACCTGTATTTTTTGATGCAAATCCCAAATTTCTGATTATTTTATCCATATTTTGGTACATTTTCCATTAAGGCAAGGATTCTTCAAAAGCAAAACAAACCACAGTATTATTATCACATACAAAAGAAATGACAGTAATTCTTTAACATCATCAAATACTGTGTTGTAGTTCAAAATTTCCTCGTTGCCTCAGATAATTCTCTTATTTGAGTAAGGATTCATATAAAACCTACATATCTCAATTGCTTAATATGTCTTTTATGTCTTTCATTCTAAAATTCCCTTTCCTTTTTTTATTTTATCTCTCCATTTGCTTAATACTTGGTTTGCTTTAAAAAATAAACAACTTGGGTTGTTTTGTAGTTTTTGCCAACTCTACCCTGTGGTGCTGCTTACCATTCCTGCTCCTGTTTCTTAGTTTCCTCGGGGGATAGAGGTGCAGGTGTAGGTTTTGGGAAGGACAGAAACACTGACCTGTATTATCCACAGGTGAGCAGCGGTTTGGAAAACATTTTCATAGACTTGAAATGTCTTAGCGTTACCCATGTGTTGCAGTTACTGTTCTCATTCTTGAACTGTCACTGGGAATCAGTGGGGGTCTCTTCTGGCTGGCGCCTGAGTCTGTGACATGGCCCCGGTGATCTTGGAGAGCTTTCCTGTGTGACGAGATGTCCAGTCACCTTGTGCCTTTGCTGTCCCTCACAAGGGACCACCTCTTCTCTACGGACTCTTATCCCTTCTGGTCCAGTAGCATCAGGTTGCCGGCTACTCCTGGCTGCTTCCTCTTTGCTTCAAGCCCATTGAGTGTACAGAGCTAGGAAATGCAATTTTTTTTACTACTTTGGTTTTAAAAAATCTGGGTATCTTTTCTCTTAACAATAAAATATTTTTCTCTCTAACAGCATAATTATTTTCTTTTTCTATAATACATGGCAATAATATCAAAATAAATATGATAACAAACAATATGATACTGAAAATATTTTAAGCTTTTTGTGAAAATTTTGTTTGTGACTATATCCCACAAGGGTATACTGTCAAATTACATAATTGATTCCTGTATGTATGCTTATATACCAGTATTGATTTCTAGTTAGGTTCATTTATTTTGCTTTTGATGTTATTAGCGGCTTGCTTCTCTAAAATTCAGTGTTGTTTAAGTTTCTGAGTCAAATCTACAAAACAATATACAGTAGGCTCTCAGTTAACTGTCACCCATGGGGATTGGTCAGTACTGGAATACTGTAAGTAGACTCTCCATTAACCGGCAGCCATGCTGCATAAATTCAGTATTATTTCTTTGGGGTTTTTTGCAAGTGGCCTGAGAATGACAGTCACTTGAGTTTCGGTTAATGGAGAATCTGCTGTATATTTAGAGAAGTCTGGCTTTTTTAATCAAGGGCACCTACATACACAGCATATGTATGCTGTTGCCCCGCCTTGTTTTTCCCACTTGCCAGCGCATCCTGGTGATTGCTCTGTATTTCTGAGGAAAAGGGGATCATGAAAGGAGTTAGAGCATTTGGCTTCATGGTTTGAGCTCTACATTGGTTTTGTGTATTTTTTGCTATCTGATGTAAAGCTTTTATTTGTAATTAAACTGTAATCACTTTCGGCAAAGAAAATACTTGTTTTAGTTACTAGTTATGAAGTTTTACTTGTTAAAAAATCGTAGTATTATCATTTGAGTTTCAAACTAAATAAAATCATTGTATTAGAGGGCTATACCATTGATCTAGTTTCTCCTAGAATGTCTGACCTAATACGTCTTCCACTCTCTAGTTCTTTTCTGAGGTTGCGTTTAGGTGCTTAAGAATTGGGTACCATCACGTTGCATGCTGCACTGCTCGTAGCCTATTTGCTTACTTGCTGGTTTCAGGGTTTTGCATGTTGGGACCGACCGTGTTCATGGACAACCTTGTTGCACACGGTTTGGGCTGGGAGGGACTGCTGCGTTGTGGACCCTCCTGAGGCCAAGTGTGGGGCTTCGCAGTCTGGTCCCTGTGCAGATTGTGTTTGTAGCTGTGGTTCAGTATTCCATGTGGTAGGCAGCAGGTGGCAGCCATCAAGGGAAGCTGTGTGTGCACTCATGTTGTAGTCACGGCAACAGTATTACCCTGTGTTCTCTCAGTGGTCTGTCTACCTTGTCTCCATCTGTGAGGTGGTCTCGCCCTGGCTCTGAAACACATGGTCACTTCATTTTGCTGCCATGACACGTTGCCGATGACCGTGTTGTGTTGGAACTTGTGCAGAGCATTACACTTCAGGGAGTTGGTGGTCATTACGTTGATGGTCACACCGCTGTTGGAACTAGCTGTGCTTTTCTTATGGGACTGTAAATGCTAGCTGTCTGTCATTGGATAAAGTGAAGTTGTGCTCAGAGATGTCCATTCATGCTTTCCAGGTGGAACACTGAGGATTTATGCAGATAGTTTAAAACCAAACATCCCCTACAAGACAATCCTGCTGTCCACTACCGACCCTGCGGACTTTGCTGTGGCTGAGGCCCTGGAGAAGTACGGTCTAGAGAAAGAAAGCCCTAAGGATTACTGCATCGCCCGGGTAAGTGACCATCAGGGTGACAGCATAGGACACGATTCACATTTTGATATATGTCATTCCTATTGTTATCTTGCATATAAAATAGAAGTCACTTTATTTTAGTGAAATCTGCTTTAATGATGTTTTCTTATGGCTTTGACTAAGGTGTATCATGAAGAGTTGGTTTTTAAGTAAATTGTAATTTGCTATTCATAATTAGCCAGCATCTGGTTGACATGGTTAGTAGCCATCTATCATTTCTTATAGATAGAGTAGCTCCTAGTGTGCGTAAGTATTAAAATCATAATCAGTTCCACAGCGTTGCATTTGAGATCATATGTGATAATGACCTTTATAACATTTCTTTTCCTTTCAATAATTTCTGCCTAATTTTTACAGATGAAAATCAGAAAATGAAATTATACCTTAATCAGAGTCATGAAGTTATAGAAGCCTACTTGGGGCTGTTGCTGACAACCCCCAGTGAGGTCACTGCATGACCTCCTTTGAGGCCCTCCTGGTCTGGGTTTCTTGCACATGTTCTTTTGCAGGCTTGGGATGTGCAGATCAAGAGCTGCTTATTATTTTAACTTTGAGTTAGAAATTCTTTGGTTTCTTGGCTTGCCATCTCATAAATTATGTAATATGTAGCTCTTCCATTTCAGTCATCTATTTTATCTGTTTTAATTAACTATTTAATAAATATTTAAGTTTCCCTTATTTGTTAGATGCTATGCTGGGGTAGAATAGTAAGAACTGCCTTCAGAAGAGCTTATAATGAAGGGAGACAGAGAGGCCAAGAATGAGAAATACAAAGGAGCTCTTAGGCTAGAACGAAGGTTGTGGGTAGATGGATGGGTGTTACCTAGACATGCAAGTTGGGGAACCAGCTTTTTAGTTAGCCACAGGGGTCATGGAGACATGAAATTCCGGCCTACTTGGAAAACTGAGCTGGCCCATGTGCCTGGAGCTACCATGGTATGTGACCAAGACAGACTCGAGATGCGTGGGTCAGATCCTGACGCAGAGTGCGCGCTAAAGCACAGACAGTAAACTTCATCCGGAAAACTGTAAAGGGAGCTTGATTACTTTAGCATAACGGCGTGTTGTAATAAACACATTTTCAAGGCCATTTGAAGCAGTGTAGACAAAACTGATAGGGTTCGATAGTAGAGTTTAATGCATTTGGTGTATGAGCATGACAACATACTTGGGTTCAAGGTCTATTAAGATGAAAACATTAACTGTAGGTGGAAAATAATGTTTGCATGCCTGTGACTTACTTTGCTTCTGAAATTTTCTGCAACTGTGTTTTGGTTTGTGTTAATACTAAATTAAAACAAAGGTGGAGCAAATGTCCAGTGAGTGTATGAGGTTATTGGGCGTTGTCGCCTAGCTTGCTCTTTGCTCTATATTACTGGGTACTTCATTGATGATTAAGAGATTTGTTTGGCTATCATAAAAACAGAATAGAATACAGTATCATGAGTATGTAAGAGTATAGTGAATGCAGTATCTTAAAACAGATACTTAAAAACATTTATTGAATGAACACCCTTATAACATATGTAAATAATCTGCTTAAAATTTAATCATAAAAACAGGTTACCTGCAAGGAAAGAAAAGATACTATGTTTTACTGTTATATGATGGTTATCCTAAGAGGTCATGCGTCAGATCAGTCTTGTCCAGCTGGTAGCCCACGGACCACATGCGGTCCAGGACAGCTTTGAATGCGGTCCAAAACACATTTGTAAACTTTCTTAAAATGTTACAAGGTTTTTTTGCAATTTTTTCTTTTTTTTTTTTGGCCCATTAACAATCATTATTACTGTGAGTGTATTTCATGTGTGGCCCAAGACAACTCCTTCAGTGTGTCCCCGGGACGGCAAAAGGTTAGACACCATTGGTTTTTAGTGTTTGACTTCTTTATTTATCCAAAAACAATAAATTCTTTCCTTTAAATACCTGCTAATTTACTTTTTAGGGATAGTCACGGTTAATTATTTTTTTCCTGTTAGGTTATGCTTCCTCCTGGATCCCAGCATTCTGATGAAAAAGGTGCTAAAGAAATTATCCTTGACGATGATGAGTGTCCTTTACAGATCTTCAGGGACTGGCCAAGTGACAAAGGTAAAGCCTGCTTTGTTTGGTGAAGAATGACTTCAGTGGTGTGTTAAAGTCCTACCTGATGTGCCAGTTGCTTAACTCACTGGAGGGATGTGCAGGTGGGCCCAGCAGTGGTGGGTGGCTGTGCTGCACTTTCCAGTTCCTACTCGGACTTGCTGGATGGTTGCTAGGCTGTCCCCTGTGCCCCAGGGCCACACTCGGCCTGTGTGAGTCTCGTGTGTGGACCTAGAACAGACTGTCACATTACGGTGGGCGTAGCATGTCTTGAAGAAGCCACACTTTAGTTCTGTGTCAGTCAGCACGTTGGAGGAAGGTCATTGTTACTGGTCAGCAGTGGGGTTCTTACTGTGCTGGCCACACGAGCCGGGTGGTGGGGGGACATGTTTGTTGTCATAGGGAAACTAACCTGCCACCCGGAACATCGTTCAGTCATTTTCAAAAAATGAGTCTCGACGTCTCGCTATGTGGATGAGTTTCTCTGCTTCAAAGCAGTGCAAGTTTAAAGCTGCGTTTTTGATGAACTAGTTTCCTTGATTTCAGATTCACACTGTAACTGTTACTGGAAGGCCTTTGTGTTGATAAAGCATAAATATCTGATCAGCACTCAGATGTGTTGTAGTTTGGTAGTTTTAAAAGGACATTTGCTTAATGCATTTTCTGGACAGTAAATTAAAGTAAAATCCCTTTGTATTGAGTTAATTGAATTAAATATGCATTTGTGTTTGTGTATTTGTGCGTGTGTCATATGTGTGTGTATGAATCGTAGGGTTGTTTACCAATATAAACATAACTGATGTCATTTTTTGAGCATGTCATGTAAAATAATAGTCTTCACAAGTTGCTTGCTAGAGTTTCGCAGAACCTATCAATGGGCTAATATTTCCTCTGTTGAGTAAAAGTATAAATTGGGTATGCTTTCACAGCTACTCCCTAGGGTGAGGTTACTGAATTGCGTTTTCTTGATAAATCTTTGAATAATTGATTCCAGTCAGTGGGCCATCTACACCAACTTGAGTCTGGCTCATCATTTACAATGTTACTGCTCTAGGGATTTTAGTCTTTCAGTTGAAGAGGAGACCACCGGACTACATTCCCAGGAAAACGAAGAAGCGCGTGGAGGGGAAGCCAGGGAAGGGGAAGGACAGAGCCGAGGGGTCTGGCTATGGCTCTGCGCTTCCTCCTGAAAAGCTGCCCTACCTGGTGGAGCTAAGCCCAGGTGAGAACTAGTCTGAGTGCTGAGTTTGTATCTTTAAATGTTGATACTTCTTAATAAATTTTCAGTAGACTTTCTGTTGGCCCACAACTGCTTTTAGACCATTTATTAAAAAAAAAGTAACCCTCATGAGATGACATTTAAAGGAAAAAAAAACAAAACTTAAGGTCATACAGTATATACTTCCATGCATAAAAATAAAGTTCACATAGAAATGAATATTGAAAAACAAAAGTTAAAATAGTGACTCTAGAGATTGAAGGAGAGGATTAACTGATCTATATTCCCTTTAAAAAAGCTTTTTTTGGTTAAAAATGACCTTGTAAAATACTTAACCAACTGAAAATGACAAACTGAAATGTCCCTCTAAGGGCAGATTTAATAGAGGCAAGTGTGTGTGTATAGTTATACGATTTTTAATGTATGAACAGTTTCAGAAAAGAATGTCTTTGACAGTACATTTAAGAAATGCATTTGTAAGAGGAAGGATATATGTTTGGTTTTAAAATGATAATGGACTGAATTTATTTTCATGTTAGTCATGTAATTATTTTGTTTATAGACCTTTCTTAAGCTAAAGCTATTATAAGTGAGACATCAGGTAGAAAAGTAACATTCATATTCTTAAAGAACTGTCTTATACACACACACATTCCTATGTACTAAATATATTTGAATATATGTGATATGATGTATTTGTTTACCATTCAGGTAAACTACGTCATTTCTTTTTTGTTTTATGAAAATGGTAGTATGTGACCTGTACTGTAATATGCTATGAAAACAAGACTATTATCCCCCCATGCAGAACTGCTTTTAAATAAAACTCAATTAGTAATTATAGAAAAAGCTGAAACCAAACCAGACACGTAGATAATCTATGGTTCCTTTGGCAGGAATTATGGTATTCTCTCCTTTGATTGTTGAGTGTTTATGTTTATAAGGTTATAACTAAATGATCAGACACAGTCTAGCAGTGGGTACAGCTTGGTCATGTGGGTACAGGACAAGTGGGGCTGATCCTGGAACTCCTCCTCAGCAGCAGTACACTGAGGTAGTCGTTTCCACACTAACTACGCTTAAGGGCTTTTTGGTTGATGAACTAGCTGTTTGTGAGCAATATGTTAGTGTGGCTTTGTCCCTCGGTTTTCTGGCTGAAAAGTTCATTTAAATTTTTGGTTTCTTGTTCCAATTTGGAAACATGTCCCAGTATTACTGTGTCTGTGTAATATGTGAGTGTGTTGGTGCCTGTTCAGCTGAGGAGATGAGTAGCAACTGTGAGACAGCCATTTGTTTTTGAACCTAAAAAGTTGTTAAGATCTTTGGGCATTGAATCTGTTCTTTAAAATTTTGCATTACATGCTAGAACATAATGATTGTTTTCTCCAAACTAAAATTTTCAAAGACTTAGGAGTATTATATAAGTTCAGAGAAAATTGATAAATAGTAGCTGACATAGAATAATTTTCAAATGAATAATAGAAAGTTGATTTGGGTGGATGGCCGAAATAGGATGTGAGTTCATTCATTCATTTATTCGTTTGACAAATAGTTATGGAGTACTCGTTATGTGTCAGACCTTGTTAGGGGCCTTGGAGACAGAACAACAAAACAGATGAAAACCCTCTGATCTTGGGAACGTACAGTCTAGTGAGAACTGCTATTTTGACTGCTTATTTCATACTTATGTCTCCTTGATGATAGAATGTGTAAAGTTGTAGGTGTGAGAAGATATCACAGGGTAAATATTAGTTCTGTACTACTCTTTACCAATTATTGGCAGCCGCATATAGTACATGCTTGTTGATACATTTCCTTCCTTCATGGCATTCTGGTACCTCTGGTCGGCATTTACTGAGCCGCTACTTTAGGCGCTAGGCAGTGGGAGCAAAGGTAAGATTGCTCCTGCCTTCAAGTGAGTGTCACACCAAGAGCTACTCGTGATGCAAGATGATGAGTCCAGTGGCTTTGTGCTTCAGACGTCACCCTGAGCTTTGTGTGTTCTGTGGAGGCCTGCAGTTCAGGTCTGTACCCCTGTCTGAAGGGGGGCACATAGTTGGTGTCAGGCCTGAGTGCTGGGCCAAGGTCTTACACCAAAGCCAGGCTCTTTTCACTGGTCCAGGCTGTCTCTTAAGTTTTCATTATTAACTGAGAATAGCGAGCATGCTGAATGAATTTGACTTGTTTCCATCTACACGCAAACAGTATTTGTAAACGTTGACTTACTGTGAGTGGATGTGCACTGTGTTTCCACTGCACACACTGTCAGCTCGTAAGCGTATCTCCCCAAGGTTGGGCCTCAGTCCCGTACTTGTGGGTTGGACGTTTTGGAGATGCGGGTGTGTGCTTACACTGCCATTTGTAGAAATGGGGGTACAATGTCATTTTATTCTTTGCTTTGGATTTGACTGTGTCCTTTCCACAGAAAGAACCAGCGAGTGGGTGGTGGTCTGTCTGTGACTAACTGCGGCTCTCCGGCTGCTTGGGGCCGCACCTGTGTAGTCTCGGTGCTCCCCTCACCAGTCTGCGTCGGTTTCTAACCACACTGCCTGGAGCCCGGTTGTCTTGTCCTCACAGTTCTGAAAGCTGGTGGGTGAAACACACGGCTCGCCCTCTGGGAGGTGTCTCACTACAGCTCACCCTCTCCTGTCTCCTCCTTCCCTCCTCCACGCGTCCGCATGGCCTCTGTCCTGCTGGTGCTGCCTTCACCTGGGTCCTGTGCATGTGTTTCTAACCCCAGGGAGAAGGAACCACTTTGCCTACCACAGCTATCACACTTACGAAGGTAACGCTATGCTTCTTCCTACCTTTGTAGCTGCAGCGCTAACAGAACCTTATGTGCAAAACAGTGTTAACTGACCAGATGGTTTACTTACTAGTTTTTGAATTGCTATAAGTAACTTATTGTAAGGAATTGAGTGTGCTGTCATATTATCCAAAATTCATTTCATTGAATAGAAGCGTATTTTACAAAAATGTTCGGTTCCTTTATTTAGGCTGTCTTTAAGTGAAAAGAGCTGTTTCCCATCCTCCCCCTCCATTCCCAAAAAAGCTCAGAAGAGGGGAAGGATAAGGGGAGGCGGGGCAGGGACAGGGAAGGGAGAATGAGAGGTTGGGGGTAAGAAAGGAAGGAAGGAAAAGCAGAGGCTCTGAGACCGAGGCAGGCGGGCGGTCCTGTGATCCGTGGTCATGTAGGGTGGGATGTGCCCTCATCAGCACCATGTGTCTGCGACTCCTTGGGAGGCTACAGAGGAAAAGAGCAGCGTAGCTTGGTGTTCACTCCCACTTGCTACCTTTTTGTAGGGAGGGCGCTTTCATCACCACCAGGGGTCAGTTTCTCAGGGTTGCCTTGTCCTGAGTAATGGTCGTTTCTTACTGTTGGCAAATGTGTACTTTCTTACCTGGAATGTGTTTCTCATATGTTGTGCATTTCGGTCTGTCATCTTAAATAACGCAGCTAGTTGTTGGTTTTATGGAAATACTTCTTTTGGTTGCTTTTTGTATTTTAAATGTTATTTTTTTTCCATGTTGAATGTAACAGTCAAATACTTTTCTATATAAATGCTATGTAAAATTTATTTACTTCTAACATCTTTCAGTAGTTTGTTGAATTTTCTTCAAACTAACAAAAATTTTCATTGGATATTAACCATACTTGGAGGGTTTTTTTTTTGTTTTTTTTTTAACATAAATGGTATTTATTACCATTTTGATATTCATATATAGTAAGAGTCTAAGACATGTTTTTTTGTGTTTTATTCCTGAAGAGGAATCTTTCATGTTTTCTTGTGTGTTAATTTTATAATGTAAAATAATGGAGCATTAGGGAGGAAAATCATTTCCTTTTTTACCTGGTGTATATACAAAATGTGAATACTAATAAAGTTATTTATTAGTATTGACTGAAGTGTTCTTACTTTTTATGCCATTCTATTCCAGGAGAGTTGTCTTTCCCCCCAATAGTTAATTAAAATATGCTGCAAGATTTGTTTCAATAAGCTTCAAATTTTGGAGGTGGTTTCTTAACTATTGTATGGGTTCCCTGAAATGCAAGCGCCCTGCAGGAGTGTGAATTTCTGTTCACTTTCTCACGTTGATCTCTGGCACCCAGCATGGTGCTGGGGACATAGGAAGCTCTTTGGTCAGCATTCTTTGAATGGATGGACCCCCAACCCCCCAAATGACACACCAGAAAGGAAACCTTTAGCTCCGCAGGTCACACTGAGTCCTGAGAGGCTCACCCGGGGAGTAGCAGAGAGTGTGCAGAGTTGTTTCAGTGACAACAGAAGTGCCCTTTGCATCTGTTCTCAGGTGATGTTCGTGTGGGCCAGTTCCTCTCAGTGTTGAGAATAGTAAAAAAATCTTTGTTACATCTCACTAAGAGGAAAAAGCAGGCACACAAGCTCCACAATGATGTGAGGGGTATTTTGGGGGCCAGCATTGGCAGATAAGTTCAAGACACTCAGATAAATTCGAATTTCAGATAAAACACCAATTTTTTAATGTAAGTATGCCCCATGTAGAGCACATGTGATTGGGTGTCATGTATTTTTGACAACCCTAACGGTATTCTAACGTTTGTGCAAAAAATGAAGAGAAAGAAGAATATGTGTATCCGGTTGTTTAATCACACATGCATCGAACAGATTTTGAGAGATTTGCTTCTGGGGGGAGAGCTAGACAAGAGTCATGGAAGGTCAGGGTACTTTTCACTGTGTACTTTTTGTACCTTTTAACTTTCGAACCATGTGAATATATCTTACATTTTTAAGACAAAATGATAAAATTAAAAATAAATAAAAACATTCTGGTAGAAGTACTATTGTATATGGTAGTGTTAGAGTTATCTCTAAACTGCTCCAACCACGCACTTCAAGTTTGCTGTGGGCATTTCACAGGAAGGAGGTGGCTCAGGTGCTAGGGCGGACGTTGGCTCTGTAGAATACCTCTTGAGGACAGGTTTGGAAAAAGGGGGCAGTTTTGTTTTAGGCCACACATTTATATGTTTGTTACTGTCTGTACTTTTAATAAGAAGCCGGTAATGGACTATTCTAAGAGGGAAGATAGCAGTTGTGTGAACACAACCCACCTCCATCTATCTTTCTCCGCTTCTTCCTTGAACTCCAGCCAGACACCATTTTATTGACTAAACCCGTTATTCCAAGTCTGTCTGTACCTTCTGTTATTACTGTGAGTTCGTAAGAGCAGAGGGGCTGGGAAGACTTGCTTCGAACCCATCGGTTGATAGTGAGGTAGTAAGAAAGGAGCTACTGGGAAGGAAGTTTGTATTTCTTCCTTTGTAGTTCTACACCTGTTGATGTAAATGTTGGAAGAGAAAAGTATATAATAATCTGTGCCAGCTCACAAGATACCTTTTAGAAGCATTTCAGGAGAATATTCATGTGAAATTTTTTTTCACCCATAAGCATGTATTGTTCATGTTATTATGTTTTTAACTTTGTATTGAAGTAACTGTGGCTTGATCACTTACTTGCTTCTTTTGCTTTCCTTATAATTCATTTGGGTAATTTGTGTGTGACCATATTGCATTACTCTGTTTTCATTTTTAGCTAACAATTATTCACTGTTTATATAGTAAATCTTTACTGAATGCGTAATGTGGACTGGACACTGTGCTGAGTGCCAGGATAGAGAGTTTTCTCAAGAACCTAGGGGCTCCGGGATGGGGGAGGCGAACAGCTGGAAAGCACGTGGAGATAATGCTCACGGTCTTGAAATAAAGCATCACTTGGTGGCGTGGAGGGTGACGGACACATAGCACTTTTTGACAAGGGGTGCCATTAGCAAGCGGGATAACACACCAAGCTGAGGGATGTGGCCCGGGAGAGCCCAGACGACTGACGCCCCCATTTGGATCAGGACTTGGAGTTGAAGTTGGACGTGAAATTGTTTTTCAAAATGCTTCAGTTACCACCCCATGTGAGGAGGACATGAGGAATGAAGAAAACAGAGTAATACAGTAGGTCACACGTCCCAGCAGACTGGGAAGTAGCCCAGATGACAGACCTGTTTTGGGGGCATATTAGGTGGTGGTGTCTCAACTACTGCTTCAGTTTCCTTGCGCCTTCACCCACATTCCACAGGTTGCTGACACACAAAGGCTGTCCAGAAAGTGTCCAGCCTGTAACTGTTCTTGTTACATTGACAGTGGCTGGGCTTTTCCAGACAGTCCTCGTATTTCATAAATAGAAAATTTTATTGGAATGTTATTATTTTTTTAATATATATTATTTATTTATTTATTTATTTATTTTTGACAGAGAGAGAGATACAGAGACAGGGAGAGAACTGAACTGGGGGAGCTCCCAGTTCAGCATATGGTTCCGCACGGGC
>PVKE010033345.1:0-17981 GCA_004027555.1 Craseonycteris thonglongyai
ATGTAACAGAGAAGAGTAAAATATACATCTTCCTGGGACATATTAAAAAAAAAGAAAGAAAGAAGAAAAATAAAAGGGCTTTAATTGGTAGAGAGAAAAAAGAGGAAAAGAGGAAGGAGAGAAGAGAGGGAAAAAAAGAGAGAGGTTAAAAAAGAGAGAGGGGAGGGAGAGTAAAGCACCTAGAGCATGAGACAGAGAAGGTGTAAAAACAAGTGCCCTATGTTACCTGTTGGGGTTGCTCCCCCTCTTATGGTTGAGAATAAAGTAGAAGTGGGGCAGGGCCTCTCCCTAGTAACACACCTTATTCAGTTAACCTGTGGGACCGGTGAGTACGTTTTGGGGATTGAGTTGGTGTCTAGCGCTCAAACACGTAGGCAGAGGCTGGCTCTGAGCAGGGGGAAATTTGCAATGCTGCTAAACTGTGGTCAGGGATTACACCCTGGAGTCTGGCTTCCCAGAGAGATGACATGGGATTTGCTACCTCTGTGCAGCTCAAGAGCAGGGGATTTTACATCTTGGTCAGAGTGTTGAGTGCAGAGCAGGCAATCAGCCCAGTAGCTAGCTGAGGGTGACAAGCACCCGGCACCAGGGAAGAGAAAGAGAGAGAGCTTCTAATTTTAGTTGTAGAGACTAGGCAGGAAACAGAAAGATTCTGACCTTAGACAGAAGTGGGGAAGATAAAGTACAAAGAAACAATTCCTGAGAGGCTGTACTTGCTGCGGGGAAGGGATCCTGTTTCATGCCTGCAATGCAGCTAAGTCTTCCTGGAGCAATTCAGTCAAAGAAATAAAGATGGTGGAGGGAGCAGGTACAAGAAACGACTTTATTTTTCTAATAGCTAATAGGAAAATAAAAATCAAACCCACAATGAGATACCATTTCACACCTGCTAGAATGGCTATAATCAACAAAACAAGGGCAAAACAAGTGCTGGGAAGGCTGTGGGAAATAAAGGATCTCTTATACACTGCTGGTCAGAACTAAAATTGGTACAAGTGCTTTGTAAGACAGTATGGAGATTCCTCAGAAAATTGAAAATGGATTACTCTATGACCCAGCAAACCCTTCCTCTGGGTATCTACCCCCGAAACTTGAAAACCTTAATCTGTAAAGACATATGTACCCCAATATTCATTGCAGCGCTGTTCATGGTGGCCAAGTCATGGAAACAACCAAAGTGCCCCTTGACAGATACTAGATTAAGAAGCTGTGGTACATATATACAATGTAATATTACTCAATTATAAGAAATGTTGGAATTCTGCCATTTGCAACAATGTGGATGGAACTTGAGATCATCATGCCAAGCAAAATACGCCAGACAGAAAAAGGTAAGAACCATATGATTTCAGTCATGTGGAATATAAAATTGGAAGCAACAAAGAAACAATCTCATGGACATAGTCAATAGTTTAGTTACCTGAGGGTAAGGGGAAGGGGAGTGGGAGAGGAGGGAGGGGGAGCTAAATATAGGGAAAAAAAGCTAAATCTGAGTGGTCAACACATATTGTAACACACAGACAAAGTACTATAGAGTTGTACACCTGGAAATTATATAGTTTACACTAACCAATGTAGCCCTAATAAAATTAACAATAAATAGTGGTTAACTGAGGGTAAAGGGGAAAGTGAGTGAAAGAGCTGGTGGTGGGGGAGGTGGGAGTGGGCACTAGCTATATGGTGATAGAGGGAGAGCTGACTCTGGGTTGTAAGCACATAATGTAATGCATAGACAATGTAATATAGAGTTGTATACCTGAAAAATATGTAATTGTTACCAAAAAATATCACCCCAATATATGTAACAATAATTAAAAAAAAATTAACAACAACAAAAAAATGTAGCTTTAGAGAAAAAGTACATAGTAAGGGTAGTTTGCTGCTCTACTAAGAGAGAAAAGGTGGAGAGCTGTAAACCAAGGGAGTAAAAAGAGGGAAGGAAAGAGACAGCCAGAAACAGCTGAGCTACCTATTACAAATTCTAGAGAGGATCCACGGAGAGTGGATGTGAATGCTTCAAACTGTTTTTGCCTGCTGTGCAGATCTGCCCAATGGGACCTAAATCTAGTGTCCCAAATTGCCACCAAGTCATCCTCTCATGGAAGATTTTTTTAAGGTGGCAGATGCCTTATTGGCCTTTACCATCTGACTTGACCACAGAAAAAAGTTAAAGAAAGAAGGAAAGGAAGAGGGGAAGAGAAGAAAATTCTCCTCAAGCCTAGAGGGCAAAGCAATCGAATACCTGGAGATGATTTGATTTATGACGCCAGCTGTTACCACCAGGAGTGGAGAGGCACTTGATTATTTTTGCCGACGCAGTAGAGAATTACAGATCAGTGAATAAAGGAAAGAAGAGCAAAGCTTTATTAAAATATCTTTCAAGAGTGAAACAGTCCAAGCCAAGAAAGGCAAAGTCTCCCCAAAGTTTGGGGGTTTAGTTTTATTTCTGACCCTGAGCAGCCCTGCTAGTGTGACAAACAGACTTAGGTCACTTGACATGCGTAGTTACGTAACTGTTTTCTTTTTGTGCATGCCCTTACCCAGACATTATTCAAAAAACTATGGAGGTGGAGGGTAAAAACTGCAATATTAATTCATTATAATTACATTATAATGATGATAAACTTAAGCCAAAGGCAAGCTTTAATAGTCTTTGCAGGTGTCAAAAAACAGGTAATTCTGCTTGGATTTTACTTTCCTCTTATCAGGATGTTCTAATCACAAAATTAGTCCCTGGGGTTTAGAACTGATTGGTCCCTACACAGTGGACTTGGGTGATGCAAGGTGCTGGTTACATTATCACCCATCTCTCCTATTACTCATGTCTGCTTTCCGCCTTCTGCCTAACATAACAAACAGCTGCACTGAAACACACAAATTTATTTTCATACGTTCTATTCTTACAGTCTTAAATTGTACAACACTTCACTATAGCTTGGCACATACATCCATGTAATTTATGTTCTAACTAAATGTATGAATAAGTACTATTTTAATATGTTTCTTTATAAACATTTATTTTTTATTAAATATAAATATAATTTATGACTTTGAGTGATATTAAGGTAAAAGAGATGTTAATGAAAAAAAGACAAACTCTATAAATCAAAATAATTTTTAATGATTTATTTTATTGTTTTTAACAGAGAGAGATAGAGACAGAGAAAGAGAGAAAAGGGGAGAGCCCAGAGCAGTCTCCATAGTTGCATGTCATTAGTTTTTCAACATAGTTTTAGTCCACACAGGTGGGTGTGGAGTCGTGCCAGGCGGGAATGAGGCCAGAGGCCTCCTACATGGGATACATGCCCCATGAGCCGGAGGCAGAACCAGGGGCTTCCCACATGGGGAGCTTGCCCTGGCAGGAACCAAACTGAGGGCCACAGGGCTGAGACTGGGACTCAATACTTGGACCTTGGGGCTGCAAAGCGAGTGCTCAACCTGCTAAGCCATCCTGACATCACCAAAGCAATTTTTTTTTAATATTTATTTCATTGTTGAAAGAAGGAGAGAGAAAAAGAGAAGGAGGGAGGACCAGAGCAGTCTCCATAGTTGTATATCATTAGCTGTGACATAATTTCATTCCACACAGGCAGATGTGGGGTTGCAGGGGGCAAGTAACACACTGGAGACCTCCCACATGCAAGGTAGAACCTACGCCAAGCCATCCTGGCAATCACCAGTTGTGCGGAATTTCAGCATATGGGGTTGCATGAGCTGGGTCCAGGAATCTAATACTGAATCACCTGATTGCAAGGCTCAACTATTTAGCCATTTTAGCATCCCCATAAATCAAAAGAATTTTATTCATCACACTTAAACTTAATAGCTTTATCTTAATAAACAATTTATATCATAGTATTTAATACTCAGAATAAACTCAATAAGATGAATTTACTTTTTATCATAATTTCTGATAAAAATGATAAATGAGTTTTAAAAAATAATAGTTATGGTATAAATATGATATTTTCTTAATTATTTAACACTATATAATAAAGAAAAAGATTTTTTACCTTTTGTCATGTAATTTGCATTATAAATAAATTATTTTCTCCTGCTTCCTTGATGTTAAACTTGAAGAGTAGTCAGTTAATACAATATAAAAAGTAACTATAACTTCTAGGTTTAGATATGCATCAGGAAAGCTTACCTGCTTCCTGTCAGCAAATCAATCAGTGGTTTGCTGTCCCAGAAGAATGGGAACAGAAAATGAGAACTTTGTACAGTTCATCGTAGCTAAGGTGAGATGTTGTCAGTTTAATACTGCATCTAGTCAATATTACAGTACTATATAAAGTGAAAAAAAATGATTCTAAAAGAAGAGAAATTGGTAAAGGAAGTGCGTGGTTCACCTCTTACACATGGACATCTGCTCATAATTTGTACTAAATAAAAAAAAAATTATGTCACAGAGCCTTCATGATGTCCTTTTACAAGTAAAACTCAGGGATGCCGAGACGGCTCAGTGGGTTGAGCACTCATTTGCAGCCCTGTGGTCCAAGGATTGAGTCCTGGCCCCAGCTCATGTGGAACCATATACTGAACTGAAGTGTGCCCCCAGTTCGGTTATTGCCAGGGCAAGCTTCCCAAGTGGGAAGCCCCTGGTTTGGCTCCTACCCCAGGCATGCTTCCCATGTAGAAGGTTCCCAGCAAGAGTGTACCTCCCACGGGGGAGACCACTGGCCTGGTTCCTGCTCTACATGGTCCCTCATCCACCAGTGGAGTGAAACTATATCAGAAACTAAAAACTATTGACATACAACTGTGGAGACTCCTCTGGGCCCTTGCCCTTCTCTCTGTCTTTCTCTGTGTGCGTGTGCGTGTGCGTGTGCGTGTGTGTGTGTGTGTGTGTGTGTGTGTGTTCACACTGCAAAAATTAGCCCAAATCTGTAACTGATAATTCTTCTCCATCCTTTCTTATTCATTTTAGACTTTCTTTTCTCTTGGCCCGATAATTCTTTTTTTTTTATTTTTCTAAATCTCAAAGCATTAGAATTCTTAGTCATTTTACTCTTGCAAGGCAGGAGTTACTGATATTGTCATTAATCAAATGGCCATATCAGTAACTGGATGTGGAAACACCAAGACATCGCAACCATTCTCTTGTCTTCCACTTCAGAGTTTCTCTTTCCATTGTGTAATGGCAAACCAATCCTCGCATCTTTATGAAGGCTGCCCCGTTACCAATATGTAAATCTTTTCTTAGTCTTTGATCCATGAGTAAGAGAAGATCCAAAAAACAGGGTATAATCATAACCTTAGAACAAGTACAATATTTACCACATTCTTTGGTAGAAGTAACACTGTATCCCCGTAAGTTGAGATTCAATTTTTTCTATCTTAACTGTGGAAATGGGAAACACAATTATCAAGAATTAGTTGCTTGGAGGGATTGTAAAAGCAAGTTAGTTTTATTTTATGTTTTTGGTTTCCAGACTCACCTATTCTACTTACTCCTCACCACAAATCAGAACCTGGTTCATTACACTTGCCACATCTGAGATGACAGAGCCTCAATCCACATCTTCTTGTCTCTCAGCTAGCACTTTATCTGAGAATTTATGAGACAGTTCTCTCACTCTATTAGGATAGCTGCATCTGGTGAGTCACCAGGTCATATGCCATTTCTATGTATCTTTCACTGTAAAATAGATTCCTAGTTTTGTGTTAATGAACAATTCTTTGTCAATAAATAAGAATTTTGTGTGTGTGTGTTCATGTCATAGATTCTTCATGTCAATCTTATTCATCATGGTTATATCTAATTAGTTAATAACTGCTAGAAATTTAGCTCACTATCTGTTCCAGGCCTTCCCTTTGCTCTGAGCCTACTCAAATTTAGCCACCTACTTAGTCACTTAATAAATAAGAAAAGAGTGCTGAATTTTCAAGTGTGGTATATTCTATCCGGAATACTCAAGTCCATTGAGTATATGCCATTTTGTTTTTGTTTTTTTTTAATTTGGAGGGTTGTAAACTGCAATAATTAGTCCTTAATCCTTAATCTTAACAAATATGTTCAACATGCTATAAGTCAATAGTTTAAAGATATGGTATAACCAGAATTTCTGTGTTTGTTTGTTTTTTCCCCATACACTTTTAAGATGTGCTTTTCTTACTAGGGCATCCAGATTACCTTCCACTTTCTCCTTAGGAGGTTGATTAAGATAATGTAATCAATCTAGTGAACCAGAATGAAGTAAGTGAAACATCATGAATATCGAAGGCTTTTAAGACTACAACATAACAAAAAGCAGTGAAATGAAAAGTTCTGGGAAAAGACAGTGACAATGCACTTGCTGTCTTCCACACATAAAATACTTCTGATTCTATTCATCAGCTGACTATGAGAAGCATGACACATCAATAGAGGAACAAGTCAAAACATCTTAAAATCTTGAAAATCTTGGCATGAGAATGGTGTGTGCAAACATGGTTCTGAAGGAACCATGTAACTCACTGATGAACAAAAAAAAAAAAGAAAAAAGTGTCAAAGTTTGCCAAGAACTCTTTTGGAGAGGTAAGATGATGTTTTGGACTGTGTTATCACCAGTGATAAAACAAGAATGTATCAATATGACCCTACTAATTATGAGTGACTCTATTGTATGTCCAAGGTTTTCACCGTGCATAGAACTGCAGAGTGATTTTTTCCCAGAGTTTTATGTATCCAGTCACCTCTCTTATCAGTGATGGGAACCTAGATTCCTTTCAAAGCAGAGCCTGGCTGAAGAGCTTCAGTGCAGGTAGTTCAATGAGAAGTGAACCAAGGGAATAGAAGTGAGACTAAGAAAATGCTGACATGGAAGATTGAAAAACTAGTTTCAAGTAGATTGAATTTTCTATGCCTCTGTGCAACTGGAGTTCAGTTTGCCTAATGCCACTTCAACACACCCTGTAGAATGAGTTTTAGAATTGTCTGAGACATGAAAGAGAGATGTGCTAATCCATAAGTTTCTGTTTCCCCTTTAAGCGGATCATGTGTATTTATTTTTCTACCCCACCATTCTCAAATTGTCAGTGGATATTGACCAGGTGCACCACAATTTAACTCAATTCTGACTTTATCTTACCTGGAAATGGCATCAGATTCCACAGGTTAAGGGCTCAGTCCTATAAGATTGTCCTCTTCCTCTTCACTGTAAATGTCATTTACAAGTCTAGTGTGTGACGACCTTTGCTTCTGACTAACTAGGTGTCTCAGGATTCACTCCCTCCTGGAGTTTTATTATTCTGCAAAAGCAGTTACAGAACTCAAAGAAACATTTTCTTAAGTTTCCCAGTTTATTATTATATATAAAGATATAATTCAGAAACAACCAAGGGGAAGAGATACATAGGGCAAGGTATAAGAAAAGAAGTACTGTATTTTCCGGCGTATAAGACGACTGGGCGTATAAGACGACCCCCTAATTTTACAGTTAAAACATAGGTTTAGGCCTATATTCGCTGTATAATACTACCCTCGTAGGTTTAGGCCTATATTCGCTGTATAAGACTACAGCCTCGGAAGTGGGGGGTAGTCTTATACAGCGAATATAGGCCTAAACCTATGTTTTAACTGTAAAATTAGGGGGTCGTCTTATACGCCCGGTCGGTAGGAGTTTTCTTTTTTCTCTTTTGAGGAAGGGGGGACATTTTCCCCAATGAATATTTATGTGTTCACCAATGTGAAAGCAGTTTGAATCCACTCCATTACATAGACATAGCTGAGTAAGTCATTAGTCATTAGTGATGGATTCAACTTTCAGTTCTTTCTTCCTGGAGGTTCTGTAGGGGGATGAAAAATTTCAGTCAGGTTGATTTCCAGACAAATAACCCTCATACTTAGATTGTGTGGGAGCTTTCTGTAAATCACCACATTAATTTAACAGAGACAACTCTATGACTTTAATCACAGGAAATTCTATGGGTTTTTGGAGCTCTGTGCCAGAATTTTTTTGTTATTATTATTATAAATAACAACATCACTGAGTGCAAACTCCCTTACACTCCCCAATTAATTAGCACCTGTCTCAGATTAAGATCAGTGCACAGCTGGTTGACCCAATATCTACACTAAAAATATGTGCCCCAAGTATGTGAAGCAAAGTAATGCATATATTTTTTCACAGCATTATGCCTAAAGGAAGCACTAGGTCTTAGCTATTATTAAGAAATTATAAATGGAATTATAATAATGGTTCTTAAATGCAAAATAGCCAATTAGGAATCTGATAAATCCTAGCTTAGTGGAAGGCACAGAAAATCTATGAAGGTAGATACTAGAGTTTCTGTTTCTATTCTCAAAGTAATGTACTATTAAATTGGGCATTCAAATCACTTATTTTAAAGAAACGGTATGATAAAGCTTATAATCATTTTTTTTTACAATTTGTTTGTAAATATCCTCTTTACCAAGCAGAATAACTCTAAAACATAAGTTATATTATACAATTCTTGTATTAAAACTTATCTGATAATTACTATTTGCTAATCACCTCACTCCTAAAATTTCTTCTGTAATAGTACTGATACTAGTTCTGTGACCTTCACATTTTATTTTCTCAGTATTCTTGAGTAAAATATTTGTCTAGTACACCCTATAGTCTATTTATTATCCTGATGAGTTTTTATTTTTGTAGAGAGTATATTATATCTTTTAATAAATAAGAGCCAATTATGATCTCTTTGCTCTTTATGATGTATATATCATTCAGATAAATTATTACAGTCTTCATATTTTATTAAATAATTATGTATATAACCATGTTTTTATTAGACCATTTTAATGGCATTATCACATTATATTTATCTTATTTGTGTTGTAATGGCAAGTTCTAAGTGAGTCCTGTTGTGTTTGACTGTACCAAATACCACACACTTAATTTTTCTTTATGTAAATGCATTGGATATCCACAATCTACTTCAGAAAAATTAACACCTATTTTTGTATTAAATGTCTGCATTGTTTAACCTTACTTTTTAACTTTCCAAACAATTAGCCTATAAATTGTAAAATATATATAATTATAAAATTGCCATATTGAAAATATGCCCACTCCTCTCAATCTAGATTAAGCCTCGTTGACTAGTATACAGGAACTGAAAATTAAGTTTCCAAACTCATCCTAGAAAAGGCATTACATATCTCATTACTGAATATCACTATGTCACCCATGAAGTACTTCCCCTTGGGAGACCATGCACCAATGCCAGTGCCTAGTCTATCCTCTAAAGCAATTTTGGAACTCTTTTTTTTTGTAGTGGCCATCAGAGCCTTTATCTTATTATTTTTGATGTCCTAAATATCATCCAAATGTCTTTCTTTCAATATTTTCTTTATCTTTGGGCATAAAAAAATGTCATTGCGGCCTGTACCAGGTGAGTAGGGAGGATGTTCCAATACAGTGATTTGTGTATTGACTAAAAACTCCATCACAGCCGGTGCCATGTGAGCTGGTACATTGTTGTGATGCAAGAGCCATGAGTTGTTGGCAAAATGTTCAGATTATTTTTGTTTTAAAATTTTCATGAAGCCATTTCAACACTTCCAAATAGTCAACATGGTAGACTGTTTACTCATTTGGTGCAGATTTATAATGAACAATCCTTTTGATATCAAAAAGGTCAAATGATATTAGCAACATCATTTTCACCCTTGATTTGGACTGATGGAGTTTTTTTGGTTGTTGAGAATTGCCTTACTTTCATTGTGCATTTTGACACTTTGTTTCAGGTCTATATTGGTATGCCCTTGTTTCTTCACCGCTGATAACATGACTCAAGCAACCATCTTTCCTCTCCAAAAGGTCTTGGCAAACTTTGACTCTCCTTTGCTTTTGTTCAGCAGTGAGCTCCTTCGGGTCTATTTTTGCACATATCTTTCTCATGCCAAGAGTTTCAGTTAGGATATTTCTGTTTCTCCATTAAGGTTTATTTGATGTGCTATGCTTCCCATAATCAACTGATGATTTTCACGTTAAATTTAATGCATTTTTTCAATGTTTTCATTACTTCTGCTCTTTACTGGCTGCTCTGACCTCTTTTCATCAGTGACTCTTTTTCTCCTTTCAGAAGTAAATTTAGGGGAAGCAGAGATGGCTCAGTGGATTAAGTACTCACTTTGCAGCGCCAGGGACCCAGGATCGAATCCCGGCCCCGGCCCCTGTGGACCCATGTGCTGAACTGGGAGCTCCCCCAGCTCAGTTCTCTCTCTCTGTCTCTGTATCTCTCTCTCTCTCTCTGTCAAAAATAAATAATAATTTAAAAAAAAAAAAAAAGAAGTAAATTTAATCCATTTGTACACTGCTACTTTCTTCATTACATTATCTCTAAAAACTTGGGCTAGCATATCCATGATTTCACTTGTGCTCTTGTCAAGTTAAAAAAAAATTTACTGTTTGTATGTTGCTCTAATTCAAGCTCTTCTATACTCATGATGGCACATGAAAACACAAGACAATAATGAACGCCACTCAGCAAAACATCACCACAGGTTGACACAAACACAGCTGTGAGACACTGATATACCAAGGTTATGAAACTTCATCAAGTTGGTTGTAGTTCTGCCACCATAAGTGCACAGTGGCAAGTTTGCAAACTTAATTGTCAGATCCTGTAATTTTCTTTAATGTTCAATTAATCAGCAATCAATTTTGAATATATTATACACAACCTAGCCTATATAATAATTTATTGCTAACATAGTAAAAGTAAAGAAAGAGGGGATGCTGGAATGGCTCAGTAGGTTGAGTGCTCGCTTTGCAGCCCCAAGATCTAAGGATCAAATCCCAGTCCTGGCTAGTGTGAACCCATATGTTGAACTGGGGCATGTTCCCAGTTAAGTTCTTGTCAGGGGGCCACAGGCCCCTAGCCCAGTTCCTGCCCTGCACAGCCCCATGCCCACCTATAGAATAAGACTATATTAAAAACTAATGACTCACAACTATGGAGACCGCTCTGGGCCCTCTGTCTCTTTGTCTCTCTGTCAAGAGAAAAAAAAGAAAAAACAAGAAAAGAAAAGACAGAAAGAAAGAATTAAATAAAGAAGGAAGAGAGCATTTATTGTGAGTCTAGTTTGTGCAGGTATTTTATTTATTTTATTTATCTCTGAAGATTCTGAGAAAAAGATAACAGATAATGCCTTGTGATTTTCTTTGTCCCCACTAGCTAATGATGTCTGTTTAAATTTAATATTTTAGTTATGTTTCTGAAATATCTTCAGGATGCAGGGAGAGCTCAGTGGTTGAGTGTTTCCCTGTCTATAGCAAAGTCTGGGGTTTGATTCCCAGTCCTACCCCATGGAAACCCATATGCTGGACTGTGACACAACTAGTAACCACCAGGGTAGCTTGGTGGTGAAGGTGGTTGCCTTTTGTACCAGAGGCCCCCAATTCAGATCCAACCTTACACAGCCCCACGTCCACCTATGTGGAATAAAACGTGTCACAACTAATGATGTACAACTATGGAGACTACTCTGGGCCATGCCACTTTCTCTCTGTCTCTCTCACTTTCTCTCAAAAAATAAAATAAATATTTAAAAAATTACTATAATTACTTATTCCAATGAGTTGTAGATTTATTTGTAAAACAAATACTTTCTAAATAAAAATCTCATATATTTATTTATTGAAATATGTCAGTAGGTGTTCTTTCATTATCACTTTTATGGGATTAATACTTATGTATAAAGCAATTAATTAGACTTCGAACAAATGCCAAGCAACTATTATTAGGAAAAACAGCACTATGTGCAAGGCACAGAGAAGTCGCTGGTTTGTGTAGGGCTCATGGATATATATTTTTTGTTAAATAAAGTACAAATAGAAGGAAATGAACTTCACAAAATCACTAAAGATAAAATCATGTTGGAGGAAATATGTTATAGTTAGGTAATCTGAGAACTTCCATGAGTAAGGTGGCGTCCATGCAGAAATATTAAGGTATAAGAGGGACCCCCAAAATGAAATTATTTTCTGGAGGGTGAGCTCCTTTCAGTGCAGGCTTTCCCCACTAAGTGAGTGTTCTAGGAACCCCTCTGCATCAGTGTACCAGCTGGCGATGTAAGAGGTTGCATTCCACTTCAGTGAATTTTTTTTGGAGATTCTTTCAGCATGTTTGCCTATTCCATGATGGGTGGTTTACATGAACCATGTGCAGCATGACAATGCACCTGTCTACACTGAGCTGAGTGTTTAACAGTAATTGAACAAAACTTGCATGACCTCCTACGTACAACATCTCGCCCAGAATAATTTTTATTTTGTTTCCCCAGATGAAAAATTCATCAAAGGCAAATATATTGCTGACAGATGCACTCAAAGGCATCAAAATAGAAGAATTCAAAAACTGTTTTGAGCAGTGGGAAAGCATCTTAATAGATGTATTGAATCAAATAAAGAGCACTTTGAAGGTGAATAAAATTTAGTCATGTAGGAATAAATACACAATTTTTAATAAATAAATTCTGTTTTTCTGGGGAAGGGTTTCCCCTCACACATGTATTATAAAATGTTGATATATGAGATGATAGCAAAGGCAATGTTGTCAGAGAAGAGATAATAATTAATGCACATGGTCAGAAGACTCTAAGTATATATTATCTAGAATACAATAAAAACAGTAGTGAATTTTAGGACTTGTAAAAGACAATATTGAATAATAGTACAACTAGGAGTTTACGCTATGGACAAAAAATATATTTGGTGTGTACGTAAGTGTGTATGTGCTTGTGAGAGATAAAAAAAGAGGGAAAGAGAGAGAATGAGAGACAGAGAGATATAATTTTGTTTATATACCAGTGAAAAAAATAATAGTTTTTCAACAATCCCCAATCAGCATGCTTATAAAATAAGTTGGAAAGTCTTTTTATGTGTGTGCTGCAGCCTGACTGAATACACACTTCAATGTTTTATTCTTTTTCACCCTTTTATATTTTTTATTTTATTAAATTACATAATACTCCATATAAATGGTAAATTAATTACAAATACAGGATTTACAAATCACATTGTAACATACCTTTAATTAGATTCTCAAAGGTAGACTCTTAATCTCTTTAATTATTAGTTCTAATATTTAATCTGATTATGTTAAGTAATATTTACTCTTATCTCTGTTTCTTGATTTATTAACTTTTTATTGGATCTACTGATTCTCTCCCATAAAGAAATAGTAGTTTAGTTAATCCCATTAGCTCTATCTTCACCTTTTAAAAATATTGGATAGTTTCAGTATTCTAATTTTTCTTTCAGACTTATCAATTTATTTTGTTATTATAAATTTATTCTTATCAAGTTTGCTTAATAGCCATACATTCCTCTAGAAGGAAGATATTGTTACTTATCCCTATTCTTTTGCTCTTCTACCCCACTACCTCTTAAATCTAAACATACATTTACAGTTTCTTTTAACCTTAAACTCTTCATATTTTGTCTATTATTTGACTCAGAAATTTAAAAATCAATAATTAACATTTATAATATTAAAATTATGTAATTAGTTTTTACTGAAGTACTGAAAAATATGTTTTGACTAGTTTTTCTTCCCAATGACCCCAATGGTTAAAATACAAAGTTTATTTGATGGATTATGCTTCCAGCCTTCAAGTAGATCAGTATATTCTTATATTCCATCATTTCAAAAAATTATGTATCATTTTTGTTTGTTGCTTTTAGACCTTATATTTCTTGAATAAGTTTATATACTTTTTTTTCTAATTTAAATATGTTATTCATTCTAATAATAGCATAAATTATCCACATTAGATATACTAAAATTTTTTCAATCTTGGCAGTCACACTATCAGTTAAAAAAAATAAGATTCTTAAAAATACCTTGGAGAGTTACACTGGATGTCTGCAAACAACCTCCTGTTTCAATCTTGACAATGTCCTATTTTACAGTTATCTTCTAAGAATTTTTATTTGTTCTATTTTTTTTGGTTTGACCCATTTAGAATTATTTTTTCAATAGAAATTATTTGATTTTTCTCTTATATTTTTTATTTATTTTGTTTGATTGTCACCACGTATACAAAATAAAATGTGAAAGAAAATCTTATGGGGTCATTTAATTGCAATGTCTGTGTTTAATGGCTGTCCAGTGTATTGGTAAAACATAAATAGTTGAATTAAGAAATATTGTTTTATTAATATTTTGATAAGGGTATCTGTATATTTACTTATGAAATCTTATTGAATTTACTCAAATTATTTTGTAGAAGCTATTGAAATGATCATACTAAAAATATTTCTTAATTCATTAATGTAACAAAACACAAGTATCAGTTTACTTATCTCAAATATTGGCTATATTTCTGGGTTAATTACTACTGGATTGGGAGCATAATTAAAAAAAAACAATTAGTATACTTTTTAAATCAAGATTTGTCATATTTGACCAAATATTATAATTTATTCTTCTGTTTTTTTGTTAACAGACTCAGAGGTTTTACTTTTCTGTTTTTTTTTTTAAGTGGTATTATTTTGTATAAAGCAGAAGTCATCTTCTACAAAAGTAATCACTAGACTTGACTAATGTTCATTTGACCCTTGTTATTTTTCTATTGGTGAGAAAGAATGTTGGTTAGGTCTCTGAATTTATTTTTTTTAATTTCAATAAGTTTTTAGTCTATTAATTTTTGTAATGTCTAAGATAATTTGTTTAATTCTATTTTTTGTATAAAATTTTGTATTTTACCTTGATAATCAAATATAGATGTATTCAAAGTATATGTAGTTATCTCATAATTTGTTCATCTTTCCTGTGTTTGTAGTTACAGAACTTTCTCTTATTTATAAATTCTCTATTTTGATATTATGAACCAAAAACTTAAATTATGACTTCTTCAACTCTACTGTTTTCTATTTATATTTATTAAATTTCATTATTATTTTTATAGAACCATATCTTCTGCATCATATAAATTTATTATATTGTTCTGTTTCCTGACTTAAATGTGTTTTAAATATTTAAAGAGCTGAAAATTTCTTTTTTAATATCTGTTTTTCTAATGTACACAATTCAGAGAATTTTTATTTCTATTAATGGAAACATGGAAGAAACATGCTTTTTTCCTATTTCTTCCCTTAGTGCAGCTAAAATATACTGAATATTATATGTAAAAATAACATAAAAAGACTGGAAGTGAAGAAGATCAGGTTAACTACCTAGACACTGCAAATCCAAGAACTCATACAAAATTGAGTTATTTTATTTATATGTGATTATCCCAGAAAGAGTGCTGGAGTAGCCACAGGAACATATTAAAAAAAAAAAAAAAAAGACCGCTTTCTGTAGTCATAAGAAAAGACAAATGGCTGCTAGAAAAAAAACAAAAACAAAAAAAACTTTTAGCCAATAACTGCTCTACTCCAGCCAAATACCACAAAGAAAAACAAAAACAAAAACAAAAACAAAAAAACATTGCAGTGTTTCAGCACTTTTCTTTGAACAGTGCTGTCAGCCTCAGTCTTCAACTGCATCTACTTGAAACACACCAAAAAAATTAATGGAATATTCTATACACATTTCCACATTGTTTTCCTCTAGAAATTATTTAAATGATCATAACAGTATCACCCAGTTGTAGCACTTATGGAATGTTTACAGTGTGCCTGCTAAGAATTAAGCATTTTTCTAAAATATTTACACATATTGATTTACGTAATCCTCCACAAAGAGCTATGATATAATGATACTCTTTCTAAGTTACAAATAAGAAAAATAAAAACAGAGAACTTATTTTTCCAATGTTTAATACTAAGACAGTGGGCAGATGCATCTGACTAGGGGTATAGTACCTTTAATTTAGTTTGATAATGCCCCAGTATTCAAGAGATAGATCCACTTTGGCTCTAATTTTGAATTACTTATCTTCCCTTAAAAAAAATATTCTCTCAATATTTACTGGGATCTCTACAACATTCTTGTCAGTTTGTCCTCTAAGGTATTTATTGGAAATGTCAGTATAGCTCAGTGGTTAAGTGCTTGCCTTACAATCATGAGGTCTGAGGTTTGATTCCCAACCCTGACCCAAGCACACCCCATATGCTGAACTGCAGGGCAACTGGTAATCACTGAAATGGCTTAGTGGCGAAGTTCTTGCCTCCCATGAAGGAGGCCCTCAGTTCAGTCCACGACTCTCATGGCCCCACATCTGCCCATGTGGAGTAAAACCATGTCACAACTGATAATGTGCAACTATGAAGACTGCTCTGCCCACCCCACCCCCCTCAATTCTCTCTCTCTCTCTCTCTCCTTCTCTCAAACAATAAAGTAAATCTAAAAAAAAAAGCCCATATTTTTTTGTAGCTTTCTGACACTCTATTTGGTTTCCAATTACGTTTCCTTAACAAAAGCATAAAATAATTCCACCCTGTTTCTAATGAATTCTTATAGTATCAGTCAGATATCATGTCTGACCATTAAGTTTGAGAACTTGGCAACATATGCTTACGTTAACAACACTGTACAAAAAGCTAAGTAAGATATTATAACCTTGGTAGATAGGTATCTCACAGCTGTGTTTGAGTCAATGTGTGGCAGTGTCTTGCTGAATGGCAATTATTATTGTTGTGTGTTTTTATATGCTATCGGGGGAATGTCAGAGCTTGAATTAGAGCAATAAACAAAAATTAAATTTCTTGTTAAACTTGGCAAAAGTGGAAGTAAAATCAGGGACATGTTTATCCAAGTGGATGTGGATAATGCCATAAAAAATATGGCAGTGCACAAATAGATTAAATGTTTTTCTGAGGGGAGAGAAAGTGTCACTGATGAAGAGAGGTCAGGGCAGCTAGTAATGAGCAGAACTGATAAAAATATTGAAAAAATTTGTCAAACTGTGCATCAAAATTGTAAACTGACTGTGAGAAGTATAGCAGACCAAGTAAACATCAATAAAGGAACAATTAGGAAAATCTTAAATGAAAATCTTGGCATAGAAAGGTATATGTACATATGGTCCTGAAGGAGCTCACTGATCAACAAAAGCAAAGGAGAGCCAAAGTTTGCAAAGACCTTTTGGGGAAGCAAGACAATGTTTTATGCCATGTTATCACTGGTAATGAAACATGTGTGTACCAATATGATCCTGAAACAAATTGTCAAAGTGCACAATACCCCATGACCAAAATAGTCCCGTCAGTTCAAATCAAGAGTCAAAATGATGTTCACCTTGTTTTATATCAGAGGAATTGTTCATCATGAATTTGTACTAAGTGGACAAATAGTCAACCAAGTTGACTATCTAAAAGTGTTGAAAATTGTGTGTAAATATGTTAGGTGAAAAAAACCTGAACTTTTCACCAACAACTCATGGCTCTTGCATTATGACAATGCACCAGCTCACACAGCACTGTCTGTGAGGGAGTTTTTAGCCAGCAAACAAATTATTAGATTTCAACACCCTCCCTACTAACCTGGTCTGGCCCCAATGTATTTTATCATTACCTAAGGATAAAGAAATATTGAAAGAAAGATATTTTGATGACATTCAGGACACCAAGTATATTATGACAACAGCTGTGGTGGCCATTTCAGTCAAAGAGTTTCAAAATATCTTTGAAGGGTGGTCTAGGCACTTACATTGGTGTGTAACTTCTCAAGGGAAGTACTTTAAAGGTGATCATAGTGATATTCAGCAATGAGGTATGTAGCGCTTTATCTAGGTTGAGTTTGTGAACTTAAAGACACTGCTTTATGCAACTAGGTCAATTTGTGTCTTTCTTATATTTTTTATTAATTTTTTTACATTAAAAGTGAAGTATAAACATCTCTGTTGTTTTGATTTTATCCCTTACTTGTTACTCTTTGCAAACTTTAATTTCAAGAATTTATTTATTTATTATTATTTTTTTTATTTTATTTTATTATTTTTTTTTATTGTTAAATTTAATGGGGTGACACCTAGAGACCATCTTATTAAGCGAAATAAGTCAGACTGAAAGAATCCTGAAAAATATGACCTCACTTATAGGTGGAATATAAAACTG
>PVKE010033346.1:0-17980 GCA_004027555.1 Craseonycteris thonglongyai
ATAGTTTTGAACATATATTTTACTTATCTACCCATACCTCGCTGGAATGCACCTTATACTGAAACACAGTGTATAAACATAGTATGCATTTCACACCCCTTCTTCCCCCTTAGACTACGCCTATGACAACAAGTCGATCACGACACACTTTTAAGATAAAAAGTAGATCTTATATACAGAAAAGTTGGCCACCCCTGCTTTATAGTATTGGCTGAAGTCAGGTAGTGTGATGCCTCCAGCCTTATTCTTTTTTTGGAGGATTGCTTTGGCAGTTCTGGGCCTCTTCTGGTTCCATATGAATCGGATAATATTTTTATCTATTTCTTGAAAGAATGTTTGTGAGACTTTGATTGTAATTGCATTAAATCTGTATATTGCTTTGGGTAATATGGCCATTTTAACTATGTTGAATCTTCCAATCTATGAACACAGAATATCTTTCTATTTCTTTGTATCTTCTTCAATTTCTTTTAATAGTATCTTATCCATAATTCTCTGTGTATCAGTCCTTCATATTCCTTGTTAAGTTTATTCCTAAGTATTTTATTCTTTTTGTTTTCATTGCAAATGGTATCATTTTTCACAGTGATATTTTTGAAATAACCATAGAAACAAATATATATGCAAGTCAAAAGATAAAGGACCAGAACTAAAAAAAAGATGAGGAATTGTTTCCAGTAACAAGTGATGAAATGAAAGCATACCTTTCATTATGTATCATAATGTCACAGCTACAAAAATCTAAAATACAGGGATGCCAGGATGGCTCAGTGGGTTAAGCACTTACTTTGCAGCCCTGGGGTCCGAGGATCAAATCCTGGCCCCAGCCCTGGCCCTGGCCCTGGCCCTCGTCCGTGCAGACCCATATGCTGAACTGGGTGTGGCCCCAGTTTGGTTCTCACTGGGGTGAGCTTCCCATGTAAAAGGTCCCCAGTTTGGCCCCCAGCTCACAGGGGGCATGCCTCCCATGCAGGAGGCCCCCTTCCTGGTTTCTGCTCTGCACGCTCCTGCCCACCTGTGTGGAATAAAACTATGTCAAAAACTACGTAATGATGTGCAACTGTGGAGACTGCTTTGGGCCTTCCCCCTTCTCTCAATCTCAATCTCTCAATCTCTCTCTCTCTCTCTCTCTCTCTCTCTCTCTCTCTCTCTCTCTCTCTCTCTCCTCTCTCTCTCTCTCTCTGTCTCTGTCTCTGTCTCTCTCCGTCAAAGACAATAAAATAAATCTTTTTTAAAAATCTAAAATACTTATGTACTGGTCAAACAGAGCAATGTTACAGACACCAATATTTCCACAAACTATGGCTTGCAAACATTTCCTGGCTATATCACATTTTCTTCACTTTGTGATTAATGAAACTATATGTAAAGAAGACAGAATATGAAAAGTGCAAAGTATAGTCGACCATTGAATAATAAGTTTGGACAATTATACACTCAGAATGAAGATGTCTCCCTAGATGAGTCACTGATGAAATTCAAGGAATGGCAAGGATACATGCAATTGATGGCCACCAAACATGACAGATTTAAAATCAGAGTTTACAAGTTCTATGAACCCAATATTGGATACTCCATCCACAAATGTTAAGCTGAGAAAGAAATAATATTTTTGCTCACAGAATTTCATTTAATTTATAAGAAATTGTTTTAGATCTAAATACAAAGTGTGTCCTGAGCATTCTCGTGGAGTAGGATGACCACGGCTAGCAGCAGCCCCTGGATGGATCCCACCAGTAACAGCAGTGCTGTGTTTGGAATGGTTTGAGCAGGCCAGGCTCTTGGTCCTTCTCAGGCTCTGACCTCATAGAGCTACAACACTGAGGAACATTAGCAGAACCTTGGATAAAAAAATACCAGTGACCTCCTCTAGGCAGGTCTCACCACCAGCACTCTCAGACCCAGCCAGCCTTTCCCCTTAATGTCCCTTTCTGTTTCCTTCAGGTGAGTTTTCTCATGATTTCGTCTCTATTTAAATTTATTAGTCTCTAAAAAGTAACACCTATCCATTAGCAAGTAGGGAAGGTGTCTGAGAGTTTTCACTAGTTTTATTGGCCAGGGATGGCCAATATACTTACTTAACCTCCTACTGACTATCCCTCAGAAAAAGAAGAAATGCTCAAAGATGAGCAATAAAGGACTGTGAGATTTAGGTGATACTGATAGTTATGTTTAGAAAAAGAGGAACTAAGTGGGCTCTTTCTTGTAATGAAGCTAAATTGTAGCAGAATTTGGTTAATTTAGGTAACCCAATGTCACCCATGTGTGGATTAGTTATTTTGTTTTATTTCTCTTAATTTTTCCCTTATAATTTTCTCATATATTTATTTAATTCTTCATTTTACCGTTTTGTTTTGTTTTGTTCTTTTTAAGTGCATTGAAAGGCAGAATAAAGAGCAGGAGGAAAGGAAAACTTATTGGTTACTGATGAAAAGACTTGAGTTTGAACGTTCTGCCTACTATTTTTCTAACCCCCAGTTTACAGTGATACAATACTTGCCTGTGAAGATTGTAGAAATGGGTATGTGATAGGCTGTCAGATATAGCAACAGTTCTTACTGTCTATTTTGGAAAAAAGATCCCAATCTTACTTCAGAAAAACTAATGCAAAAGGTAACTTTTTACATCTGCACTAGGATAGTAAGCAATATGGTGATAACATCCTAGAGTATTCACATAAAAACTGAACTGGTTTGCTTTTCTTTTTCTCTCTCTTAAGGACTGGCTATGGTTAGCTCTTATTAAGAACATCATTTTCATTATAGTGACCACATACCCCCCACCAAAAAAAAAAGGGAAGAAAAAGAACACATAAGTACAACAGATGTAATTTTTCTCACATCCATTCCTTTCTCTATTCTCAATGCTACCAGTTTCTTTTAGGGCCTTAATACCTTTTTCCTGAATTATATGGTCTCTCAAATAATTCCTTCAACTTTGGTTTCTTTTTGTGTCTACCCATTTTATATATTATTGCTAGATTGATTTTTCTACATCAAAGTCTATCACTCACTCTGCTCAAAAACCCTCAGTAGCTCCCTAGAAACTGGGAACTAAAACTCAAAATTTCATGGTCATTAATTCAAAAACATCCATGATCTAAGCCTGATTTATTTTTCTTGCCTTATCTCTATGGCCATCAGTCAAACAACTTGTTTTCTAAATACAATCACACTATCTCTTATCTTTTCCCCCATATGAAATGTCTGTCCTCCCAACATTGCATGTCTAATTTTCAGCTCAAATACCATTTCCCTTGAAACCTTTCTTGTCACCACCATAAACTCTCCATTCTTAATTTATGTACCACTTCCTTACTGCTCCCCAACTCAATCCAAGCAATGGTATGACTTGATTTTATAACTCAGTGCCTAGAAAAAAGCTTCACATGTTATAGAAAGGCAATAATTAATTTTAACTAAATAAATAAATGAACACATTAAAAGTCTTTTGGATGCAAGGTTCTATGAAAGAAAACAACCAAAGAGACAAGGAAACAAGGATACATTTTTTTTCTGATTAATCGTATAAAAAGATACTACAAAAAGTCAAATCCAACTAGTTATAGTAGATATTTGTTCTTTTTTGCCTTTTTTTCTTACTGGCTGTTTAGCATCTAAAATCCCTTTCTATGTTTGGAGAATGCCCCACATATAAAGAAGGAAGAGCTGACTACCTCTATACTGCTTAAAAGGAGACTCACTTTTCCAACTGTCTCTGGCAACTAGAGAGCATAGCACCTGCCTGACATAAGCCTGGCCAAATGGCTAATGCCACTTGGGCCTTTGAATGTGGAGCTGTTGGCACAAAGCAGGGATACAGGAGAATGCCTTCAGGTGGCCCTGATGGCAGCAGAAATGCATCATTTCCAGGTGTAGCAGTGGCATCTACACCAGCAGGACAAGCTGCAGCAGCCAGTACTCAGCACTGGGTCAGCACTGCCGCCACAGGACTCTTGCTCGTGATATTGGCTGTGTTTCTGGGAACCCAGCTCCCCCTCTTTTTGTCTCTTTTCTGGGGCTGGTTCCATTCCCAGCAGCACTGCCAACTATTTAGATTCCACTTAATAAATCTATTTCCCATTTAAGTCAGCTAGAGTCAGGTCCTGATGATTGGCCCCACTCACCTTGACTGACGTATCAGGCTTGCAAAGTTGTGGGACCCTTCTACACCACAGTCATATTCTCTCAGCTATGTTCACATCCTCATTATTCTCATTATTAAAAGTTAAAAGCCCTATATATACCTTCATTAATTTTTAGGGAAAGTGTTTTAAAGTCAGATTGCACGTTGCTCTCTATAAATAAGCTATCATTTATTTCTCCTAAACAAATCAGTCTAGATCAGGGGTCTCCAAACTACGGCCCGCGGGCCGGATGCGGCCCGTGAGGCCCTCTTATCCGGCCTGTGAAGACCCTTTTATCTGAATAAAATAATATTAAATAAATAATTAAAAACAACATCTATGTTTTGATTCTTTTTTTTATTTGGACCTCGAGTGTGTAGTCAGCCCCCAAACTGCTGTTTGATAGTTAATGCGGCCCACGGGCTGAAAAGTTTGGAGACTCCTGGTCTAGATTATAGTTTGCCACCGGGATAACAGTCACGCATTGAAATTTTGAAGCATACCAAAATAGAAAACTGCCTCCTATAATAAATGCTCTTCCACTTCTATTTTTATAGACTTACAAAATACTAGCAATAGTTAGATTTTACACTTCTGATATGCATATAAGCTCAAATTTCCCTAGCAAAATGTGTCATTAATTAACCATATGTCAAGGAAACCACATTATTTCTAAATAATCCAGATATAGGATATGGCTTAGTGGTTAAAAGCATGTACTCTAAGCCTAGCTTCAAATCCCAGGCTGTACTGGGATCTTGGCAAATTACTGTAAAACCCTTTATGTCTCAGTTTTATCATCTTTAAAATGGGAATAACAAAACAATTTTGTGGTGATTAAATGAGATACAATACACATAAAATGATTAAAACAGTAACTCACTCTTAGTAAATATGACTGAAATGTCTGTTTTTTATTATATTCTGAAAATGTGCCTATACAAAAACACTATCAGGATGTAGGATAGTCACTTGTGCACCTTATCAAATAAAAGTGTGTATTCCTTCTGCTTTGTATCGCTCCCTGCTTCCCTTTTGTCTGGGTGGGGCCATGTTTCTATAGTTGGCCCAAGACCAAGTAAAATAAATTAGCGTATTTAATTTAGTATCATATGATTCTCCAGAGCACTTTCTTCCCTCTGGCATGGCAGCTAGAAATACTTGATATGGTGAAGCCTGGAGGACTAGAATAATTACTGTATGTTGCTGTGTACAATGTACTTCAATGTACGAGTGTAATTCACACCCATGTTTTTGGCCTAAACTTTCAGGGGAAAAAAATCTTGTAATTTTTTAATTCAAGTTTTTATTTGCTTATATTTAGGAACTTGTTTTTTTGTATTATAAAGGAATTTTAGCATTTATTTTTTACCATATTATGGTATAAATTTTATGTAACACATAATTACCAAACACAAGAACAAATACCCAGTCAGAGAAAGGGAGTTGAGCAAGAGAGAAGAGAAAGGGACAGAGGGGACCATGGATCATAACCTGGAGCCTGGAAAAAGAGGAAGTGAGGTGGGAGCCTGGAAACAACATAGGCCAAACTGCAGCCCCAGGAAGGTTGGAAGCTGATAAGGGTGGAGGCATGGGAGGCTGAATTACAGGGAGGCCCTGGACAGGTAGGACCATATTACAGGGTATTATTTTGTATATGGATATAGTTATTGATTTCTAGAGTTAGAGTGTTCTCTCACAAATTTGGGTAAAAAATGTGTGCACTATACACGGCAAAATACTGTAAATTGAGCAGAGCCCCTCTGCTTCCCTGAAATGAATATGTTATACGAGCAAAAGATAAATCTTTGTCATTTCAAACTCCTGACATTTGGGCAATGTCTGTTGCACAGTACAACCCTGACTATACTGTATAATGCAGACAGCAAGGCAATTATCTGAATATTTCAAGTAAATATTATTCTCTATCCAAGTGAATACCTAGAGTAGAATAATTCCAGTAGAGAATAATTTTAAGAATGATGCCTAGGCCAATTATATTCCCAAATATCTGTCTTGTCTCAGTCTTTCCTTTGGGGTCTGAAATTTCATCCTGACAATATCTGGGAAATCACTCTCAAACTGTTTCATTTAATAAGGCATAAAACCTTGAGATACATAAATAATATATAAATCATCAAAATTTTAAATATTCAAGTGAACGTATTTATTAAATTAATTTCCAGGAAGAATAAAGGTAAAGATAAACTTAGAAGGTCTTCCTGATATATAATTTAGAAAAGAATTATAACTATGGGGCAAATTATGGAAGCTGTTTAATTATGAAAATCATTATCTGATTCCATGCTCAATTTATATTGAGACAGACCCAGCCAACTATAGGAACTACTGTTAAGTACACCCTTGGTGACCTTTTCAAGGCTGTTTGATAAGTAATTGCAAAGCTCATGTCTGACTTCCACAGGAGAAGTTTATCCACTAAACCCTGCTGTTACATTGTTAGTTCTAAAGCAAGGGGCCAAGAATGGTTGAAAAAAAAGAGGCAACAAAGCAGATACACAGAAAGGAGAAGAAATGAGGACTGGAGAGGTAGAGAGTTAAAACCTTCCAGAAGTCTACTGTATATCTTTTACTTACCCTCAAGAGGGCCCTTACTAACTTGTGTACTTAATTCCTAGATTCACCATTTACTAGCTATTTGGAACTGGGAGATTTACTTAACATCTTTGTGACTTGGGTTTCTTCTCTGTAAAATTACAAGGATTACTGTTAGAATTAAATAAAACAATGCCAACTGTTTAGCCCAGTGTCTAGCATACAGCATGCACACAATAAATATTAGCTACTATCATTATTTTAATCATCTCATTTTCAGCTCTAAAGGGGTCTTTTGGCCAGGGAACCCTAAAAGCACTGGTAGCAATATCTCTGAAAATGTAAAAATTAGTCATGAAAGATTATCCAAGTTAAGTAGAACAAGTCTTTGTGCTTTCTATAATTCTGTTGGAATGCCAAGGTACATATCACTTGCCTGTCTAAGCAGTTGATAGATATTTAGACCTGCCATCTAGTTAACCTCATGTTTTCCTCTGAAAATCAAAGATTAGACTTGAGCTGGGCCCAGTGCAGAGGAGTATCTAAGTGTGTTTTCAATGAGCCTAGAAAACTTTTATTGTCCTTTCAGCATAAACCATGTCAATGCATTCTTAGAAAGCTACTTCTAATCTTGTGTTCTGCCCACCTACTCAGATATCGTATAACACCTACATCTCTAGGATTTCCAATTGTAAGATGCAATGAAATGGAAGTTTTCCCAAATTGTTCTTCTCATTTTTTGTTTCTAAAAACCACTTCCAGTCACAGTCACTTTCTCAATGTTCAATATTTCTTAAAAATCAAAATGACCTATGTAGTCTCTATTCTTCAGACACATAGCCCTGGATTATGATAACATGGCTATCATTGGAGAAAAGACCTAGAATTATAGTGACCTCAAGTAAAAACAAGAAAACTAAAAGTCATCAGCTTTCCATTAGGGAAAATCACTCTGTTTACACCCTCCCTATTTCTGCATTATTCTTACTAGCAACTCAAGGACAGGGATATATCGTAGTAATCTCAATATGGCATAATTTAACAGAGCACCTGATACACCAGTTAAAACTCAGAAAACGTTTGCTAACCCAAGTTAAGCTTTAGAGTGTAAAATATGATCCAATCAGATGTTCTCATTGTAGAAGCTGCGAATCCATGTGACTTTGTAAGCTAAATTACCTCATCGAAGAGGGTACTATTTAGCATAATAAATGAAACCTGACAGGCATTTCCAGTGCAAGCACCAATTTAGAATAATTTATTTAGGAAAAAAAAAAAATGACAGCTGCCACCTGTGCCATGCTCCCATTCTAGCATTTGATTTTACCTTGTTGTACAACTATTTAAGAGTATGGAAGTGTAGAGTTGTCAAGAATCTGAGAAGTTATGTAACCAATACCCCACTTTAAAGATAAAACTAAGCCCATGAGTAATAAATAATTGGCCTCAGGCACAAAGTTAATTGGTGCCAGAGCTAAGCTTTAGTTTTCTGATCTTCTCATAATACCAAATAGTTTACAGAACACAAACTTAACAGACAGCCCCTAAAGACATTATTTTGCATGCAGTCTAAGTAGTGGTTCAATGCTGGTAGAATATCAGAATCATCTGTAGCTTTTTAAAAAAAGGAATGCCTGGGCCCCATTCTAATAGTGAAGCAGGGGCTTAGTAACAGTTGGATTCACTGCCAATTTCAGCAATAACCATTTCTAATATTTCAAAAATAACCAAATCTAAAAGAGTATCCAGAATTTTTGGTAATTAGGAGGTGGTTCTCATTAGAGGAATGTATCCTAACAAATGAAGGAACAGAGTCCAGAATCAGGAGACCTCGATCCTGACTGTCACAAGCTAGGTTCATGTTAAAACTACATCCAAAAGAAACAGGAGATGATTACATCTGTCTTAGGTAAAGGAGGGTTACAGTGTCTAAGCACTGATGTATTCTAAGTATGTATTGATCATTAAATATTAATTGAGCATCTACTGTGCTAGTCACTAAGGTTACAACTGTGAAAAATACATAACATCACAGCCCTCATGGAGCTTACTGTTTTGCAGAACTCCTTGACATAGGGATCATAAGAGTTGTCAGGTGAGCAATTCTGAGCAAAGTCACATACAAAGACAGGATCCTGAAAAAGCATGCTGTGGGGACAAATGCATGCAATTTCCCTACTAATAATTGGTAGTGTTGGAAAATGGCAAGAGATGAGAGCACTCAAGGAAGATTGTCTTTGCTGTGTGTGCCAAGAAACTTAAACTTTATCTCATAGGTCAGGTTCTCAGACTTTAAAATATAAAGTCCTGAATCTTGTTACAAATGCAAATTTGCAGACACTATCCCCAGAAAATTTGATTCAATAGGTTGGAATGGAGCCCTTGGATCTATACATCAGTAAATCTCAAACAGATGGTGAGAAGGTCTGCTGCAGATAAAGCAAGTTAGTCTCTAGGGCAGCTACACATTTTAGAAATATTGGTTTTGAGTTCAGGCCTCTAGCCTCAGTCAGGTTCAGCAACCTCTTCACTGTTCCCCACCACTTCTCCTGCAACTCTTGTCCAAGCACAGAATTCCATTCAAACATTCAAACTCATGCCAACAGCAGCAGCAGCAGAAACAGCAACAACAACAAAATAAATGAATCCTTACCAATGAGTAAGAGATGATTTGGTCAACACTGTGCAGTCAAGTCAGGGGAAGATTGGGGCATATTTGAGAAATTTGTGGAAAAACTTCAAACCTATTTCATTGAACTGGAAAATAACTCCGGTGAAAAGAGTCAACCCAACAACCTTAGGTAAACTCTGGCTTAAAAAATATATATTGCAATCAAAATACATTATTTTCTATGCTTTAACATACTATCAAGGAAGAAACAAAGCAAATTCTTGGAGAGTCAATAAAGCCATTACAAATCTGGTCACTTTTATGAAACTGCAGTGGTTTGGTTCTTTTTTTGCCCCCAAACTATCATTTTTACTATTCAGACTAATGAACTGTGTTTTTAAACATGAGAAAATCAACCAGCCTACTGTGGCACACTGTACTGTATGATTGACTGGGTTACAATATTTTAAAAGAATGTGAGGTTCCAACTCAGCCTTATTTCAATGTTTAAAACTTAATTAGAATTTTTTCAGAATTGTTTTAGAATGTCAAAGTTTAATTATTAACTTACTTAATAGATCCTTACTGTGACCCTCTTTGCAGAAAGCCTGTGAATTTTTAGTATTTCATAGTCTAGTGTGGAAGTAGAAGGGTGGATTTTTGGTTTTAATGGAGAGCTGACTACATTCATTCTTTTATCACTTTAATAGTTCTTTCTGTTGCAGGTAAAGCATTATTAATTTATGTCCAAGGAGAAATATATAAGATTTTAGATGATGTTGCAAAAACTAAACAATAAAAATGACCATATGAAAGACAAAAGAGTAAGTCAGTAGTTCAGACAATAACTTATAATTCAAGTAAATGGTCAAAAGTACGGTATAGCTTGTTTATTTTCTAATAGTCAAAAAGGAATGTCTCTGCTTCCAAACTCATTCCTTTTGTGGGAAATTATTTCACAATGTAGAATTTTTAGAGCATTTCTGCCTTTATTTTATTCTTGCCTATGTATAGGCAGTTGTCATTTAGGATATGTGAATGCCAAACCAGTTCTGGTCAGTAATGAAAATACAGGGATGCCAAGATAGCTCAGCATGTTGAGCACTTGCCTTGCAACCAAAAGGTGTGGGGACCGAATCCCAGACCCGGCCAATGCAAACACATATGCTGAACTGTGGTGCAACTGGTAACTTGCTAGAATGACTCAGCAGTCAAGGTTCTCAACTCCCATATGGGAGGCTCCCAGTTCAGTTCCCACCCCACAGGGTGACATATCCACCTGTATGGAATGAAAGCATGTCACAACTAATGATGTACAACTATGGAGGCTGCTCTGGGGCCTCCCCCTTCTCTCTCTCCCTTTCTCTCTCCCTCTCTCACACACAATCTCTATCAATGTCTCTCTAACAACAAAATAGATCTTTTAAAATAATGAAAATACAATTCCCTTTCAAAACCTCCCCACTTATTTTAGTAATTTTTATAATGTATTATATTAAGCTTAAGTTTTCCTGTCAATTCTAATTTTTCCTCAGTTGCTCTTCTAAACCCTCTCAGGAATCCATTTCTCATGCTGCTTGGTGAAGCTTCCTAAAATGATTATTTACTAACAACACCTTAGCAGAAAAAACTGTTTTGATGCAAACTGAATCAAAGTGAGAATATTCTTTACAATATAAACCCAGCTTATTTTCTCCCACAATGAGATTCTCAACTAATTCCCTGTGAACATCTTCTACAGCCACACAGGGAGTGATAGTCAGTCACCCCTGCCTCCAAATGTGCACAAAGGAAATCTCCTCTGTAAGACATTAATATATGCTCCAAACACACTTACACATTTATAAATAAAAATATACATAGTTGCTTAAATTCTAAAAAACATCAGAATATTATGTATATTATTACACATTCAGAGGCTGACACTGCTATTATTTCACATGATCACCAATTGGCTCCAACAGGAGTTATTTCCAGAAAACAGTCATTATGATCCACATAGCAAGTAAATTACTGCTTGGTAGACTTGGATTCTATGTGATTGAAATACTGAAAATTACAACCAACTTCATTTTGTAAGAGTGTATGAAATAACTAGGTGCAATCCTAATAATATTGCACCCCCAATCAAATTTTAACTACTGTCCAGAAAGCTCCATTCACCTGAAAAATATGATCATCTACTCCAAAGAAAAATATTATCATTTAACAAACATTATCATAAAAAATAACAAGACACAAAAAAATAATTAAAAACAATTGTTAATGTAAATTGAAATTGAGAGCTCTAAACTTGGAGCTCCAGGTCAACCTCACTCCTCTCCTTACCCCTTCTTAGGCCAAAGTAAACCTTTCTACCTATGCTGATGAGCTCATCTCCTCCTACTTGCTGATATGTTAGCTCTATTATTTCTTGGTCATCACTTAGCCTCAGTCTCTCCTTCGGCATTATCTCTTTTCCCTTAGCAAAAACCTTCCCATCAAAAAATAATCTTTCTTTAGCCCTAATTTTCCCTTTAAATAAATATTCGATCTCTCCTTTTGTCCTCACTTCACTAATGAGAGGCAAATGCTCAATATTTATGGATTAAATTAGTAAAAAAAAAAATCTATTTCCTCATTGCTTCATCTCATATTTATACCTCATTCCACTGCAATCTAATGAAACTACAGAGCCCATTTCTCTACTAAAACTGATCTCTAGAGGTGGCCAATAACTTTCTAATTAAAAAAAAAAATCCATGAGCTTTCAATATCCTTCATTCCATTCCTCTATACAGTATTCAACATTGCTAACCAACCGTCATTAATAACACTCTTTCTCAAGTTTTCTTTCAATACCCCAGTCTCTTCTTACTTCTATCACCAATCCCAACCTGAAACTCATTGATGACACATTTTTCTATCCCTCTCTTCTTCTTAATTTATACTTTTTTTACAGTCTTCCAGCAGTAGATTTCAACTGCTGATAATTATAACTACCTTCTCTGTCAGTGTATATCAAACTTGTAATTCTAGTTTTCACTTTCTTTTCTACCTCTTAGACTTGCCTTTCTAAATTCCTTTTGTACTTCTATAAATAAATGTCACGTTGGTATCTCAAATACAATAAATCCTAACAAAAACTCAACCTGCCCGCCTTCCCACCCCTAAGCTGCCTTACTCCTGTGTTCTCACCTTAATTATTAGAAGAACCATCCTCCTGTTCACCGAGTTAGAAACTTTGGAGTACTCCGTTACCAGCAATTTCCACTCACCTTCACGTCCTATTACTACTTCTCTTGATTCTACCCATTGATTTCCATCCCCCTTGCTACTGCCACACCGTAAATTTTTAAGTCCAGTTTAATAATTTTAGTACTATGCTCTCTGCTACTGGAACATTTGGTCCAAAATACTTAAATGTATTTTGTTCACCCCATGCTACTTCGCCCCAAAAAAGCATAGCTAATATAAAGAACTAGAAGATGTTGTCAAGATTGTGGCATGAGAAGACCTCTTGAAACCTCTCCTAGAAAAACAACAATTTAAACAACTAAAATCCAACCAGAGAATACCTAAGCAACACATAGCATCAGCTGAGGGACCCACTCATCACAACAAAATACCTAAAGCTGGAGAAACGGAGGCGAGTGAGAGACAAAGAAAGGGAACTGTGTGGAGACACGACACAAAGCGTGACCGGGAGACCAAGCCAGTGACTGACCAAGAGGCTGCCCTGAGTCCAGCAGAGGAGAGACTGACTGAGGTGGAAGCTGTGGGTGCAGGTCCAGGTGCAGAACGACTCTGGGTGGGTTGGAGGCCTGGAAGGGGCAGAGGCAGAGGCCTGGAACAGAGAGAGGCGGAGGTGTAGACGTCAGAGCGCCAGGTGGACGAAAAAAGCGGGTGTAGCTGACGGTGATGAGAGGCCCCAGTGGGAGTGCAGGGGGAGAAACCGGGGCGTGGTGAGGGCGACCAGAGCACCTGGCAGCAGGCCAGAGTAGGACACCAGCAGCAGCCAGAGATCGGTGTGGGAGACTGAAGTGAGGATCTGGCTGCTGGCTGTTGAATCCAGTGGCTGGAGCTGGAAGCCCGCGAAGCATGAGGCCAGCAACTGGAGCTGGAGGCAGGTGTTCCAATGTCTGGAGCACCGACACCAGGAGTGTGTTGGCAGCAGAGGCGGAGAGTAGCCCTCAGTGAGGTGGGGCCCCAACTGGAGCACTCTGTGGCCTTCGACATGGAGACTGGCTGCTTCCCCTTTCTTTCTCCCAGGGTTCACCCCCACAGGTCTCGTCCATGGCCTGCCTTCGGTGAGTACTGCTGGGAAGCCACCATTGCCCTGTGACAAAATCAGACCTGCACATTTCCCCACAGACCCTGTCCAGACTCTTCCCACAGAAGCCAGGACAGGGAAGCCACCATTACCTTATAACGCAATCAGAACTGCTCCTTTCCCAACAAATCCCGCCACCACTCTTCCAACTGAGGGAAGCAATCATTACCCTGTGATGCAATCAGGCCCGCTCCTTTCCTAACAAGCCCCGCCACCACTTTATTCGCTGCTGCAGAGGAATCTAGGTGTGGTAGCTTCTGACAGCATAGAATAGCATTGCCCACCATACCTTCCCAAAGAGGAGGCATACAGAACCAGGGCAACTGAGTCAAAGAGAAGCCCATCTCCTAGGAAGTCTCCCACTGTGATAAAGTGAAATAAATAAGAGAAAATATTATAAGACACTAACACCAGCTAGGAAGTAAAATAAAGATAACTTCACATCTACCAGGGGAAAAGTCCTCGTGTCCAGAAAATGAAATGCTCCAACAGTGATAAACACCCCTTTTAACAAAGGATCTCAGAAAGAAAGAGACAAATCTGCAGAAAAGGAACTTGAAGATATGGAATTATATGCGCTAAATGACAGAAAATTCAAGGCTGCAATTAAAAAATATTCAAAGAGATCAAAGAAAACTGGCAGACCACACAGAAGAAGCTAAGTGACCTCAGAAAGGAAATAGAATCTATGAAAAAGATGCAAATAAATTTAGAAATTCTGGAGATAAACACCACAATAAAAGCTATGACAAGTAAAATAGCTAGCATAGGAAGCAGAGCTGACCAGATGGAGGAAACCATTAGGGAAATCAAAGACAAAAATCTGGAAATGTCACAGAAGGAAGAAGAGAGAGATCTAAAAGCTAAAAGAAACAAAAGATATCTATAAGAATTATCTGAGTCCATTAGAAAGAATAATAGGTATTCCAGAGGGAGCAAAGGACAAGATGGACACAGAGAATTTACTCAGACAAATAGTAAACGAGAACTTCCCAAATCTATGGAAAGAAATGAAACCTCAAATCAAAAAAGGAAACAGGACCTGTAGCTAATTGAATCCTAACAGACAATATCCAAGGCATATTATACTGAAGATGTCAAAAGTCAAAGACAAACAAAGAATCCTCAAGGCAGCCAGAACGAAGAACACCATAACCTATAAAGGAAAGCCCATCAGACTATCATCAGATTTCTCAACAGAAACTCAAGCCAGAAGGGAACAGAACAAAGTATTCAAAATATTAAAGTAGAAAATTTATCAGTCAAGAATCCCATACCCAGCAAAGTTACCCTTTAGATATAAAGAAGGAATAAAGACCTTTTCAGATGTACAGAAACTGAAAAAATTCTCCAGCACAAGGCCAGCATTTAAAGAAATACTGAAGTAGGCAATTGGACGTAAAACAAAAAGTAAAATTAAATAGGGATGAACTGGAACAACAAAACCATAAAAGAAGAAGAAGTAAAAACTTAAGTTTCCAAAGAGGAAGGAGATGAGAAACATCCTTAAGAAAAGGAACCACTGCATATATGAAACTTTCTCTTATACAAAGTTCATGGTAACCACTGAAAAAGAACTTAGAACTGGGAAACATAACAATAAAAGAAGACAACACAGAAAAAACAGTCATAAATACCATCAAACTAAACAATCAATGGGAAGAAAAAAGAAAAAGCAATCAAAACTAAAAAAATAGAGCTTCCAGAAAACAAAAGATAAAAGGGCTATAGGAAATCCTCATAAATCAATCATCACCCTATATGTAAATGGACAGAACTCACCAATAATAAAAAGACACATAGTAGTAAACTGTAATAAAGAACAAAAAACAATCTTACATTGTCTACAAGAGACACCTCACCCAAAAGAAAAAGCACAGACTCAAGGTGAAAGGGTGGAAAAAAATAGTCTAAGTAAATGGCACCCAGAGAAAAGCAGGTGTAGCCATACTTACATCTGACAAAGCAGACTTCAGGATCAAAAAGATAAGAGAAAAAAATAGATGTTTACAATGATAAAGGCAAAAATGCAAAGAGAGATTTTATACTCACTAATATATATGCCCTCAACCGAGAACCACCAAAATTAAAAAAGCAACTACTAACAGATCTAAAAGGAGAAACTGACAAAAACACAATTATAGTTCGGCCCTAAAACACCCAATTGACAGCCATGGACAGATTGTGCAAACAGAAAATAAATATCAGCTTTAAATGATACATTACAGCAACTGGACAAAATTGACATTGACAGGACACATCATCCTAAAACACAGGACTATACATTCTTTTCTGGTGCACATGGAATGTTTTCAAGGATAAACCACATGCTGAGACACAAAGCTAGCATCAGCAAATTTATCAAAATAATACCAAGTGTATTCTCCAATCACGAAGCTTTGAAATCAAAGATAAACTACAAAAAGAAATTAGGAAGAAACATATATACATGGAGAGTAAGCAACATTTATTAAAAAATGACTGGATAAAAGAGGATATAAAAGAAGAGATTAAAAAATTCATATACACAAATAACAAAGAAAACACAACATACCAAAGTTACTGGGATACAGCAAAAGCAGTAATAAGAGGAAAATTTATATCATTATTGGCCTATCTCAAGAAACAAGAAAAACTACAAGTAAACACCCTCACATCTCATCTTATAGAACTAGAAAAAGAACAGAGGTACTCCAAAGCAAGGAGAAGAAAAGAATTAATAAAAACTAAAGCAGAACTTAATGAAATTTAGAACAGAAAAACAATAGATAAAATTAATACTACAAAGAGCTGGTTCTTTGAAAAAAATCAATAAAATTGACAAACCACTGGCTAGGCTCACCAAAGGACAAAGAGAAAAATCTCATATTTCCAGAATACTGGATGACAGGGGAGAGATCACAACTGACTGCAGAAATACAAACAATCATAAGAGATTATTATGAAAGACTCCATGCCACCACATATGACAATCTAGAGGAAATGGACAAATTTCTAGAAACATATATTTACCTAAACAGAACCAAGAAGATTTGGATAACCTAAATAGATCAATCACCAGTACAGAACTTGAAACAACTATCCAAAACCTGCCCAAAGGCAAAAGGCCTGGACCAGATGGTTTACCAACAATTTTACCAGTCATTCAAAGAAGAACTAATGTCCATCCTCCTCAAACTACTCCAGAAAATTCAAGAGGAGGCAGTTCTACCCAACTCTTTCTATGAAGCTAATATCACCCTAATACCAAAACCTGGGAAAGATAATACCAAAAAGGAAAACTATAGGACAACCTCCCTGATGAACACTGATGCAAAAATCTTAAATAAAATTTTAGCTAACAGAATACAACAATGCATTAAAAAGATTATTCACCATGACCAAGTGGGATTCACCCTAGGAGCACAAGGATGGTTCAACATACGCAAATCAATCAAAGTAATTCACCACATAAACCAAACAAAGGATAAAAACCACATGATTATCTCAACTGATGCAGAAACAGCATGTGACAAGATACAACTCCCATTTATGATAAAAACACTAAACAAAATGGGAATTGAAGTAAAGTACCTCAACATAATAAAGGCCATATATGACAAACCCTCAGCAAATATTATACTGATTGGGGAAAAGCTGAAGCCTACTTTTCTAAAATCAGGAACAACACAGGGATGCCCCTGTCACCACTGCTGTTCAACACAGTTCTGGAAGTTCTATCCAAAGCAATCAGACAAGAGAAAGGAATAAAAGGTATTAGAATTGGGATAGAAGAAGTTAAACTGTCACTCTTTGCAGATGACATGATCCTGTATATAGAAAACTCTAAAGACTCTATCAGAAATCTATTACAAATAATAGACAAATACAGTAGAGTCTCAGGCTATAAAAATCAATGTCCCAAAATCAACTGTATTTTTGTATGCCAACAATGAAACTTCAGAAAGACATGAGGAGATCCATTCCCTTTGCCATTGCAAACAAAAAAATGAAATACCTAGGAATAAATCTAACAAAGAATGTGAAGGACTTATACACTGATAACCATAAGACACTCTTAAAAGAAATTAAAGAGGACACAAAAAAGTGGAAAGACATTCCATGTTCATGGACTGGAATATTCAACATAGTTAAAATGGCCATACTCCCCAAAGCAATATACAGATTCAATGCCATTCCCATCAAAATCCCACAGAAATTCTTTCAAGCAATAGATTTAAAAAATAATGAAATTTGTATGGCACCACAAAAGACCATGAATCGCAAATGCTATCCTAAGAGAAAAGGATAAAGTTGAGGGCATCTCACTGCCTGAATTTTATCTGTACTACAAAGCCTCAGTAATCAAAACAGCTTGGTACTGGCAGAAAAACAG
>PVKE010033347.1:0-17981 GCA_004027555.1 Craseonycteris thonglongyai
CATCACAGAAGGCAATGATGAATTCTTAGGTTCCTTCCCAACATTCTGGGATTTTCTTTCCTTACTTTTGGGAAGACTGACTGGGGAAGGACACTATTTGTCTCTATGAGAATAATGCCCTGAAATTCATGGCTCTCTTATGCTATAGTTTAAAAACGGGATCAGAATTGAGTCCTTTCAGAGCCTCATAAGAATTTCTATTTTATTTTTCATGGGGTTTTAATTGGCTTAATTAGCAATTGATTAGGAATCAAGCAAAAGAATAAGCTTTCTATTTCTTAACCTGAGATTTATTAGTTCAGTGTTTCCTAAACCATGTGAGATGGTTGTAGTTGCTTGACCTAAAACTACATTCCAATTTTAGCTAAATTTGTGAAGGATGGAGGAAAACAGTTAAAAAACTTTACTTTTCCTTAAAGCCAGGTTTACTAAGGTATAATTTACATACAGCAAAATTTGCCCTCTTTAAATATAAAGTTTAATAATTTTGAAATATATATACCATCTTATAACTACCACCACAATAAAGATATAGAACATTTTAATCATCCTACAGTGTTTCCTCACCACCCTGCAACCAATTGCAATAAATTCCCTCCCTCAACTTTCAGCCTCTGGCAATTTTGATCTGATTTATGTTCCTTTTTTAACTATTTCCTTTTTCAGAATATATGTAGAAACATACCATATGTTGCCTTTCATGCCTAATTTCTTTACTATTAATGATTTTGAGATTCACACATGTCACTGCATTTATCAGTATTTGTAACTTTTTATGTCTGAGAAGTATTTCATTGCATGGGGTATTACAATTGATTCATATAACAGATGATGGATATATGAGGTTCCAAATGGTAAACCATTTCCCAAATTGATTGTTTCATTTTTCATCAGAATTCCACTCTAAAACTTCTGAATCAGAAATTCTTGAAACAGACAGATACCATGAATCAGCATTTTTAAATTAAAAAAAATAAGTTGTTTCTTATGAGGTACCAGGATGCCTGTCTTCAATTCTTATATTATTTCTCCTAACTAAAACTATTCTCAGAATTAGTATCAATAAATATTTATTGCATTATTCAGTGTACTGATTATATACAAACATGATAGCTATATGGCCAAATTACAACAGACATTATGTTTCATTGTCACTGTGAAAAGTTACCACAAACTTGATAACACAAAATATCACCTCAGGAATCTGTAAGTTAAAAGTTCAATACAGATATTACCAGGATAAAATCAAGAAGTTGTCAAGGTTATAGTCCTTCCTAAACGATTTAAGAGAGATTGACTCCTTACCTTTTTCAGTGTCTTGAAGTTGCCCACTTTCCTGGGCTCAGGACCCTGTTCTCCAGCTTCAAAGCCAGCAACCTTGCATTTCTGACTGTCCTTCCATAGTCGTATTTTCTTCTAACTCCAGCTGGAAAAGGTTCTGCACTTTTAAGAACACGTGATTAGATGGGCCCACCTGGTGAATCCAGGCTACCCTTCTCTCAAGGTCCTGAACTGAATCTACATACAAAATCTTTTCTTCCATGTACAGTGACACATTCATAGCTCCCCAGGATCAGGATGTATACATCTTTGGGGGTGGCTATTCTGGCTACTGCAGACCATAAGATTCTCATGAAATTATTGGGAAAAATTGCAAGTTTGCTTTCTTACTGGAAGTCTGGATTTGTTGCCATTTCACTTTAGTAAAATTGGGCGTGAATTACTTAATCTCTTAGAATCTCTATTTTTCTTATCTATCATAAGAGGAATAAAAATAGGTGCTTAATATATAAAAAATAAATGATGCCTGTAAATACAGAATAATCTCAGGAACTTTGGGCATAGTATCCTGGTTTGTTGGGTGAGTGTTTGCAAACATTAGGAATAGCAATATTTACATGATTATTGTCCCCAGTCTTTCTTGTGGACCACTGGCAGTAAGTGGAAAACACAGTCTACTGATTAGAGTCAGAACTATGCAGTGAAGAGATAGCATGCCTGCATCTGCTCCCATTAGTTAAAAACAAATTGGTGCTTATTTTAAGACCAAATACACTCCAAGGTAAGAAATACAGTATGTATTTTTCAACAATTATCAAAGCATTATTATATGTGAGTAATCTAAATTAATAGGTTAATAATATAGGCTACATAAACAATTGGTTTAATGTAAAAAAAATTTAAGAATACGCTTTTGAACATGATTAACAAAATTATTTGGCTTGCATGTATGTGTATTTAGGAGTTAAAATAAAAAGAGAAGAACCTAAGGTTTGAATTTAGAATATCTTGGATGTCAATCCTGAATCTATCATGTACCAATGTATTGAGAGACTTGCGATAAGCATGTAATCTCTCTAAGCTTCAGTTTCCTCACCTACAAAATGTAAATAATGATGCCTCCTCCCAAGAGTGTACTGTGTATCCAATGAGAAAACAAATGTCAAAGCTAGAGTCATCATCATCATTATTTTTATAGTAGTTAGGTCATAACATTTTCAAATCATAAAATGAGATGTCATATATAAAGTCATTCAGGACTAGAACATGAAAATATAAAACTATCAATAAATGTATCATCAGTATCATTGGCAACATATTTAAAAATGTAATATTTCCCCTTTCATTCCAAATATTGGCCAACTAATGATTTACAGACATGTCATATGTTACCCACAACATATCAATTTCACTCCTAGATATAAATCTCAGAGAAACTCATATATCTACATGAAGAGACCTAGGATAATGATCATAGCAGCACTGTTTATAATTGCAAAAATTTAGAAACAGCTTTTATGTCCACCCAAAGAATGTGCAACTAACTTGTAAAATTGTCATTCAGTAGATTGCTATGCGGCATTGACAATGAATCAACTAGAGCTTTGTGGACAAAATGGATAACTCAGCACATATTATTAGGTAAATACAAAGGTTAGAAATATAACTATAATAAGATATGTACTAAGATATAAGATACATTTATATAAACTTTTAAATCATTACATATATAGTCAAAGTATAAAAAAATGCATATACAGTTGGGAGTAGGGTTTCCAGATAAAGTAGCAGATGCCCAGTGAAATCTGAATTTCAGGTAAATAACCAATAAATTTTTAGCATAAGTATGTCCCATGTAATATTTGGGATAAGTAAAAAGTTTTTGGTTTATCTGAAATTCAAATTTTACTAGTATTTTTATCTTTACTTGCTAAATCTGGCAAACACATAAAAGAGGAAGAAATGCACATAGGCTTCAATTGTATTGGTAGTGCTTTCTTTCTTAAGCTGAATAATGGGCGAAAGGATATGTGTTGCATTATTCTTTACCTCATTTCCAAAGTCTTAAATATTTCATAGTATGTTAAATTATTAATAGGCTAAAATAACACATTTGCCAGAAGAAAGTCGCTAGTTAAAAGATAAAACTAAGAGCCAAGTACAATAAAGAATAAGGAAGAATAATAAAAGGCAAAAAAAAAAAAAAAAGACTAAAACAAATAAAATAAAAAGAAATTATGAAAACCAAGTGTGACAAAGAGGTATCATGCTCTCATTTTGTGTTATTAATATTTTTCATTTTATGGCGTTTTATTTTCAGATCACAAATCTAAGATTAATGCTTGATTGATTACAGAATTCAAAATAGAAACAAAACTTGAATCTTAGGTGTTTTCGAAGACTAATAATTTTAGTTCTGTTTCAATCAATGAAAATAAATTTGACCATAAATAAAAACCATAATAAATAGAATATTTAATTTTATAAAACACATTGCAAAAGGTTGCCCATAACTTGTTTTAAACCTAGAAAAGAAAAAAATGAAGAGATGAAACAATGTTGAGGTTCACATTTACTTCTCTAGTCAAAATTATCAAATTGGCTCTCAATCATGATGAGGGATCACATTAAAATCACCTGGAGAGTTTCAATAATATGAATGCCTGGCACTCACTGCAAGCAATTTTGATTTAAATGGGCTGCAGGAGGAAGCAATCATTGATAGTTTTTGAAACCCCCAGGTGATTTTAATGCATGGTTAGGGTTGAGAGCCGTTGCCTTAACTTGAAAAGCCAGTACCTAAGTGAGAGACAGTATAAAACCGAAAGGCTTCCCCCGTGGAGGTAAAAATTGGCTCCTCAGAGAACAGATTCAATTATTACCTGTCTCCACTGACCCAAGGGTTTAATATAAGTGATTAGGAAAACAGGTATAATGGAAGCACAATACCTCACACATAGTGGTAAATAAACAGATCTTCACTGAAATGGTTGAAGTGTATAAATAGCGTCTTAAAGGATAATGATGCTTGTAGCTTACATAATGTCTTGAGAACTCTCAGTGGAATACTAAGAAAACGGAAGAAAGTCTAATTTCATAATGTGGAGAATAAACATTTACTAACCTTTTATCTTAGAATGAAAATTATTCAATGTCTCCCAGCAACCCCTTGCCTTTAACACAATGAAATGGATTTAAGCCAGTCGGTTTTTATTTCTACTTGAGTAACATGAGCTTTGGTTTAGGCCAGGGCCTTTCTCCCCCTAGCCTCATAATTAAATGACTAAATCCTGTCCACAGCATGACCTACAGAACATGACTGGAGAAAGATTAGCCATTAAAGAGAGAGAGGGTTCCTATTATGGCTTTTGAGGCCTATAACCACCCACTCTCTTAGGAATCCTATTATAGCTGAGCATTTGTGTTATTGGTATTGCAACTCAATTCACATACATCAAGCTGTAAATTTCTTTTACAGTCAAACCATATTTCTAGGTCTCCTCTAGTAACTTATGTATTTGTGTGATTCACTTTGCAAAAAGTTATATGCTTCAAATTATCCTCATCTGTTGCCAGTGCTAGAAGCTGCCTTTTGTGCTACAGCAAAATATCTTACCCCTGTTAACTAAAATCCCTATTAAATAAAATCCAAACGGCTGCTGTTTTACCTTTGGTTTTAGTTAGAGCTTCATAAAAACTGATGATAAGGCTTCATGTGATTCAGATCTACTTTTAGATCAAAAGAGCAGTAATAATATAAGCAATTATTTCCCCTGGTGAAGAATGCTAATCAGGATCAATTCCATAAATTGAAGTTAAAGAGATGCCATGTACAAATGAATTTCATATATATTTCCTTTTATAACTTAAAACAATTATATCAATAATGCCTTTAATTCAACTGCTTAGAGGCCAAGGACTGGCCAAAGTTAAGCGGGTGACCACACGGAGCCCAGCTACAGGCTTCGATTAGCTATAAAACGCATTCCTTTGACAGAATAGTGTGAAACGTTTGGTGAGCCTTCACTTTCTTTCCCTCCATTATGTTTGCCTAAGTGAAGGATTTCTCCTTTTTCCGTGTTTAAATTCATTTCATTGACAACAGACATTGCAAACTCCTCAATGATTTCTGTGCCAAATGAATTTCTGTCAAAAGGCTCGGATGAAATCTGTCTACTCCTGGTGAGCAAATTGATCCAGCTGCAGCACAAGACGAAACATTATTCATCTGAGCTAGGCTATGCCAAAGCCTGCTGCCTCCTACATATCCACAGTTGCTAAGAAAGGAGCAAATAACTTCATCTTGCAACCAGAGATTAGGGTAGCCAAGTGTTTTCATTACCTGTGGACATCAACGGCTTTGGGACATAATTAATCATACTGCAATCACTTCATTATTTTAATGAGGTTTTTCCTCTGTCCTCTAACTATGATGAAAAGTACAGGGGAGAGAAATTTTTCTCATTATTTCTGAAACTAAAAAAAGGTAGAGGAATTGGTACAGAAACACAGAATACCTGCTAAAGAGAGACAGCCCAGCCCATGCTGCTGCTGATCTCTCCTTGTGCCTCAAAGACAAAAGAAATGTGATGACAAGGAGGCTTGTGGGCACTCTAAACTCAAAGGCAACAGAGCTGCTGGGGCTGATATGTAAAACAGAGTACTTTTATCTCAAACTTTTTGGAAGCGGTTAACCCTGATTATTGACACCGTAGTTTTGAAAAAGAGAGGAAAGAGAAAATACATGTATCTGTGCTAACAACAGGTAAAAATAAATGACCTCATTGCTTTTCAAATCAGATCACTTCACTCTTCCTCCCTAATGAGAAAGTATATGATCATTGCTATGTTTAGAAAGTGGAAGAATGTAAGATATTTTTGGAGCATGTGAGCACTCATCATAATATGAACTGAAATATTGACACAGCTTCTGTTTCTGTGTAAGAGCTTCATTGAGATTAATTCTGAACATTTAATAAGCCAAAGTTCAGAAAACTGGTCTGCATGTAAGACTTTGCTTTCCTTAAAGCAGTGATTCTCAAACTTGAGTGTGAATCAGAATCATTCAGTCATGGGTCCCTGGGTTTCACCCACAAAGTTTCTGATTCAGAAGGTCCGGGGTAGGGCCTGAGAATTTTTATTTCTAATAAGTTTCCGGTAGTTGCTAATGCTGCTGGCCCAGACACCCTTTGAGAACCCCTGTCTTATACTGACCATGTGGTGCAGTAGCAGTGTGTTGTGAGAAGTAGCCACAGCATATTTATGCATATTAAGGGTTTCACTGTGAAAAGCTTCCTAACAAGAAGATACTGACTTTTAGTAAGTCTGAAATGGTAGATTGCTGTTTTACTGTCTTGGTTTTCATGATCCAAAACTAATCACTTGTCATTAAACAGTTGAATGAAGCCATTGTCATGAATATCTCCCAAGGACCTCTTCGTCTTTTGCATTAACTTTCACCATAGAACGCTAGAGAAAAACACATGTGCTCTATCATCAACCATGGCACTTTTATGTTGCTTGAAAGGTAAATTTATATAAATTGTGTCATGAAAATTAAACCTAGAAGACACATTGTATATAATCTGTCCTTTTCAGTGACAGACACTGGGACCCAGAGAGTAGAAGTGCATTCCCAAGGTCACACAATACATATTTAATGTCAAAGGCAGAATTAGAACAGAAATCTCTGACTTCTACCCAATGCTCTATTTTCACTCAAACATTATACGTTGATTCCTTCATTCATTAAATAATGGTATTACACATATGAAATATGTTTCAGAAACTACTAGACACTAACTGTGCAGAAGGAAAGAAGTGGAACTCGTATTTTCTTAGCAGCCATTCTGTTCCAAACACCATATCAAGAAAGAGTACCTATTACAGTTTCCCACTTAATCTTCACAGCTACTTTGAGAAGTATAACTATTCCATCTTTACTATTGAAAATACTAATATTGGTTGAACCCAGGCATTTTTACCCCAAATTTAGTGATCTTAACATCATAAGACATAGTCCCTATCCAAGAGAAAATCCAAACCTACACTGACTGGAACACAAATAATTTCAATGAAATATCATAAGAACCATAAAAGAAGTAGAACTGAAGGAAGGAGCAATGAATACTGCCAACAGAAAAATGTTAGCAACACTGACATTTATTGATCACGTATTACATAGTAGGAAATTAAGTTATACAAATGTTACTTAATCCTTTCAACAACCCCATGCAGAAGGTACAATTATCCCCATGTTACAAATGGGAAAAAAAAAAAAAAAAGAAAGAAAATGTGCCCAAATTAACAAAGCAGAGCTGTATTTTAAGGTAGATGTGTCCAAGCCCAATGTCCATGCCTTTCCTGAACGTTCTACTTCACGTCGTGTATGCTATCCTAAGGTCTGCCTCTCACTTCCCCATCTTGAAATGCACAAACCCCTCCGGTATGTAGATTGCTCTGCTTTTTACCTACATATTGTAAACAAATTTCCACTCTCTAGGAGTTAACCCTGTGTCTTGAAAAACTTGCTTCCGTGCACCTACAGTGCAAGCTGAAAAGGTGTCTGCACAATAAATAGTATTACAGGTCCTAATAGCAAATTTTTATCCTTCTTAGATGCTTCAGTTCATGATATCTTAGAATGTTTATTGTTTCCTTTGACAATCATATCATTATGAGCTTCACTAACAATGGAGCAAAAGAGACAAAGAGAAAGAAAGCTCTCTTCTTGGAGAACCACAAACAAATAGCATCCTAAGAGCATTATTTTCATAAAGAAATTTATTCCCTCAGAAGATGAATAGAGTTGATAAGCTTGGTGTCTCTGAACACTTTGCCAAAATTGCACTTTCAAAAAATTAATAATACAAAGGAGAGTGCTTTAGGAAACAAATGGTACAGTAACTACATTCTGTTTTATTAGAGAAAGATAGGGTTCCCTCCCAGGGTAACAAGGTTTTTCACAGCTATCAGCCCTGCAGACTGATTAGATATAGTTAAGCCCATCAGCGCCCTGAAGTGTCTGTTAACTCTTGGGCAGATCATGGGACTCTGGAGACAAACAGCCCTGTTCCCAGGGAGAGCATTATCTTGAGCTGCTGAATGATGCCAACCTACTGCCTGCTTCTGTGTCACTTTGCTATTCTGACAATGCCATGAGGGACTTTGAGCTTTAAGAACCTCCAGAGACTAATAATGCAAGTGCTAATCGTTAGCATCTCCCAGCTTTCTTGTAGTTCTCACCTCTTCCAAATTCTCCTGCTGCCGTTTGCGTAATAGAAGAAAACAACACAGCCAAAGGGAGACAATTTATCTTGTGAGCTTCCCTGTAGCAAAGCAACCTAGCTGGGTTGCATAACAAAAATCCAGGCAGAGAAAATAATTGATCATCAGGGGCCTGTGGGTGTGGTCTCTCCTCTTAAAATAGATCTAAATTGAAAGACAGAAAAAAAAGGGGGGGAGGCAGAGTTTTAAGAGGAATTTAAAATCTTTAGACTTTAAAGAAATGTCTGATAGTCATCTTCCCAATGGAAAAAGAAAACAACCTGAGCAGAGACACATGCAGGAATAGCTGCATTTATTATTCAAAACTTATAAATATTGGGGAATGACACCTTAGACTAAATAGGCCTGTCCTGTGCTCACTGGCTTTGAACCACCAAGTAGAAAGAACAGTAAGAGATTATTAGTATAACATAACCATTTAGATACAGACTATAACATATGATACAAGTGTCCTGATACCCTCTTGATATTGATTATGCTATTATGTGGTCTATCACAATGAACTATAATAACACACTATAGAGAACAAAAGTCATGCAACTGTTGGACTGAAGGACACCTACACATTTACATATCTGACACTTTTTGAGAAAACTCTCTAGGTATACAGAGATAAATACAGCTGATCCAAGAATATATTAATATCTAGGTTATTCAGCATATCTGCGAGCTCAAGAGGCACTAGTAGATAAATAAAAGCAGCAAAAAAAGAGTGGGACTGATATCTGTTTAGCAATTAACACTATTTTTTTTTCTTTTTTATTGTTTTTGTTTGTTTGTTTGTTTGTTTTTTTAGAGAAGGTGACAGAGAGAGAAAAAGAGGGGAGGGCCCAGAGCAGTCTCCATAGTGGTACATCATTAGTCGTGACATGGTTTCATTCCACACAGGTGGATGTGGGGCTGTGTGGAGCAGAAAACGAACTTGGAGCCTTCCACATGGAAAGCAAGAACCTTCATTGCTGAGCACAGTTATCAGTTGCACTACAGTTCAGCATATGGGGTTTCATGGGACAGAGCCAGAATTCAAACCTACACCTCCCAACTGGGAGACAAGCGCTCAACCACTGAGCTATACCGGCATCCCCAGCAATCAGTGTTTTCAATCTCACCTGGAAAACTGTTAGGAAAATTGTTAGAAATCCTGAACTTTGGGCCCAACCTCAGACTCTGCGTTTTAATCTAACAATGTAAATTGTCTGGGGTTCATGCTAAGAATGTTCTATTTGTTAGCCTTTTAAAACTTCCTTTCATTTATGTCAGCAGCACCAAAATATTCTAATACTTCAGATAAACCCACTCAAAGAAAAAAAAAATAATAATAAGTATACAGGTAGAAAAAAATAATAATAATAAGTATACAGGCTGAAATATAGTGGGATATTAAAAAATCCCTGTATTCATTTCAAGAGCTTACCCTCAAGTCTGCTTTAATTTTTAACCATATCTTACCCCAGGTTTCTTTTAGACTTTCATCTTTACCCTTTGCACCTGTAATAAGTTCTGGCAACATCATTCCAACTTGCTCCTTCTTAGATAAAGGGGTCCACAATACCTGTCTGGGGTATGATTGCTTCATGGTTGTAAGCTTTCGCTGATGGAGTTACACTTCACCACAAACCATCTACCATCCAGGCCTCACTTAGTAACATCTCCTTTCATCTGGCATTACTTCAACTTTCTCATTGGCACTTCCTTCCCCGTCATTTTATTAGGTTGCTGATGGAGGAAGGGGATCACTCAGGACAAGGCTACTCAGTGCTATTAAGGTGATTGTGTTAAAATGATGAAATACAGAAGTTAAACAAAAGTGGGCTGTTAGCATGGGCCTCTGAAAGTGAGTATGTTACTGAGACCATAAAGTGCTAAATACTTTATCTCCATGTCCAATATACCTTGCTTAAAACAACAACAACAACAACAAATATTGGAAACAGTAGGAAATCTCAAAGGCTATTTCAACAACATCTTCATCTTTATGAATATACAACTTTAAAAATGTCAAGTAATTGGGGAAGCCGGGATGGCTCAGTGGGTTAAGTGCTCACTTTGCAGTGCCGGGGACCGGGGATCGAATCCTGGCCCCGGCCCGTGCGGAACCATATGCTGAACTGGGGAGTGCCCCCAGTTCAGTTCTCTCTCTGCTCTCTCTCTCTCGCTCTCTCTCTCTGTCAAAAATAAATAAACACTGAATACCAAAATGGCAGAAAAAAAAAAATGTTAAATAAAAGTCCAGAGTTAAGATATTGAAGAATTCTTACATTGCACTTTATGGGAGTTGTTTTTGTCATGAATTTGTGAAGGAAAAAAAAAAAAAGAAAAAATTAATAATCCAGAAAACAATAATTAAATACCTGGTCGTACTAATCTATATTTCAAAGAGCCATTTGGGTAAAGTAAGATGATTTCAGCTTTAAGTAATATAAGTGAAACAAATAGATATGCAAAAAAGATAAGGAAAGTAGAATAACAAGAATATGATCTAAAAGGTGAGAGCTCTGCTTGTAGAACCAGCTGATTGGTCCTTAAAAATAAAAATAAAAAATTTTTAATTGACTGGCTTGGGGAAGCTGGGATGGCTTGGTGGGTTAAGGGCTCACTTTGCAGCCCTAGGGACCGAGGATCAAATCCCGGCCCCAGCCGTGCGGATCCATATGCTTAACTGGGGAGTGCCCCCAGTTCAGTTCTTACCAGGGTGAAGACCCCGGCCAAGTTCCTGCCCTGTGCAGCCCTGCGTCCACCTGTGTAATGAAACTATGTGGAAAAACCAATGATGTACAACTATGGAAACTGTTCTGGGCCCTCCCCCTTCTCTCTGTCTCCCTCTCTCTTTGTCAAAAAAAAAAACAATAAAAAAAAATTTGGCAAAATTCACAAAAAAATATAATTTGGTGGCTCTTTGCCAGTATTTCATTTCTAATTTCTGTCCATAACAGTACGCACTTGTCTGTATCCCTGCAACTTACTGTATTGCGAAGTGTTCAAATCAAGTCCTAGCACCAATCCTCAGCCAAGAATAAGTCCTAGGACCATTATGGTTGGTTGAAGAAGTGAGGTCACCCATCAGTGCTTAGAACTTAGTGAGATATCATAATTGCTGATTTTTCTGCATCTCCCTACCTATTTATTACAGCTATTCCAAATCTGAAAAAAATAACTAAGAAACTCATAAAACTGGTCTTATGTTTGTCTCCTGTCCCAGATCCTCAGAAATCTTAGAAACAACTGCATTTTCCTCACCTTCACTTTTCTGTGTCTGACAAACACTATCCCTCTCCTGTTCATATTTTAATATTCCTACATTCTTTCCCCCAGTTCTGCACAACTTGCTCTCCTCCTTTCTGAGAAAAATGCATTTATTCCATGTGAACTCCATTGGCCTCCTCCATATTCTTCCTCAAAATACTGCTTTGGGTCTTTAGGAACCTTCATTATCCTCATTGGCAAAACTCATCCCTCCACTTGTTTCTTAAGTCCCTTATCTTCAGATCCTCTGGGATCCTCTTCTTTTCATTACCCAATTTTTCTTTTTCAACTGTTCGTTTGCATTGGTCTTTGCTCTCTCCTGCCCTCAAATGAGTATATACTTATTCTCCTGCCACCTCTGAACAGCACAAATTTATTTCATATTTGCATCTCACACCCATTTCTCTTAAAAGAATCACTTACATTTACCTGTGTATATATACTTTTGGTATATGACATTATCTTAAATGAGATTTTTTCTTTTTTAATTTAAGCTAAACATTTGAATTCCTTGAACTCAGCAGCAATTAAGAAAGTGATGGGACTCACCGTAACTTGAAAAAATTCTGAAATAATTCAGGTTGCTAGCAAAGACTAACAATAGTGTTAAGCTGCTCTGAGAGAAAACTGAAGCTATAAGGCCCCAGACCAAGAGGACACAGAGAAATCCAGCGACTAAGGGTCAAGATGAACTTGTTAAGTGCTTGTTCACCAATTCCTTAGTACCTAAATTGTAAGAGAATTAACTTAACAGTAGGATTTAAAATATATATATAAGGATGTCTCCTTTCATGCAATTGCTTCCTTATACTTTTGACCAGAGAAGTTCAAGGTAATAGAAACTTAATATGCAATTATATTTAATACATAAAATTCTGTATGTATTTATACTAATTTCTGAAATTAAAATATACTAATAAATTATTAAGATAGCCATTGGCTCATTATCAACAATGGTAAACATAGAACCAAAAGAATATAATGTTCTGTTGATGTTTCTATCTGTATATTTTCTTTTAACAAAGCAAAGCAACAGAATGCATTATTTGAAATAAAATTTGTCTCTTTTATTCCAAAAATGATTTTCATTAACACATTAAAGGAATTCTTCTACCTCACTAAAAGTAATACTAGACTTGGTGGAAATGAAAAACAGAAATTTAAACATAAAATAATAACAATCTGTGAAAAGGTCTGTCTTTGTTTAAACTATTTCTGACCAACAATAACATATGTTCCACATTGTGTGATAACAGTTTACTCTGACACCTTACAAAAAACCAGATCTCTCCTATTTGGCTTTGGCAAAATACGGATACAAAGCATATCCATCAGCCTTCTGTTCTTGAAGCAGGGTAATAATATAGAGCACCCTCATACACATTTTTTTTTTTTTTTCATATTATTCAACACCATCCAAATCAATAAGACTCTTGGTTTCTGCTACACACATCATTCTAATTTCAGGCATGCCCTTCAGATAGTTATTTACTATTATGACAGAGTGATGTGAGTGTTCAGGTTTTTATTCTCTGTTCCAAAGATGACACAGAATTAGCTCTTCCACAAACTTCAAATACAATCGTATCACAAAACTATGTTAGGGACCTGTATGTCCTGTCATATTGTCTTTTGTGATTTATCTGCCTTTCTTCTGGCAACTGCTAAATATAGTATCACTCTCCATTTTGACTGCATAGATACTACTCTAAAATATTTTAAGCTCCAGGTGATCTTTGAGGCAAACGTATAAATCCTTTATCTTTAAAAGTAAAAATGTTAGTTTTAAATGAGAATGGCTGTGAAGAGTTAACCCAGATGAAATGATTTTTCTTGCCTTAGACACCAATGCCCAAAGCACATAGGTGAAATAATATGTAGACCTTGACACTGGACAGAACAAGTATTCTTGTTTCAAGAAAACATAGAAAGGCTCATTTTATTGCAAACATTCTGCATGTTAAAGATATTTTTCCTCACGTTAGCGGGCTTTTAAGTTGATGAACTGCTTAAAGCAGCAATACTGGCTGCACATATTTTAAAATAGCTGCCAGATGATGGCTGTTCCAGGGATAACACAGGACACCCCCATAGTGTGTAGGAGTAGGTAGGAAAGAGAGAGAGGGACTGATGCAGAACTGACAGTCCTGATAGGAGCAGATGGTGGTGAATACTCACAAAGCTCTTTAACACACACCATTCCTTAGTCCAAGCTATTGTATGGGGACTTCCTATATGCCAGAGTTTTCAAAGCTAATTGCCTTCGTATCTGCTGCCATAAACTGTTGTTGAAGGGGAAAGCTGGGGGTGATGGGACAGAAAAAATATGTAGCCTGGACTTTCTGGCAGCCTCCTACTTCTTCATTCAACTGTCTATTAATTATGTAATTTCACAGTTCATAGATTTCACAAGGTGTAGCCAAGAATAGATCAGATAGATACCCTTTGGGGTTAGAGAGTGAAAAAGAGAGAAGAAATTGGGGAAAGCAATGGTTGAAAATGGCTGTTTAACTTCATGAGAAAGCCATAAAATCAAGCTCTGTTACAAAAAAAAATAGATAGATAGATAGATAGATAGATAGATAGATAGATGATAGATAGAGATAGAGATGATATAGATATAGACAGATAAAAAAAGCATCAGAGTGCATCCAAAGAAAAGTTAGGAAAAATTGGAGGGTTTCTCCTGAGCCTGGTAAGAGTTCCTGAAGAAATACGCTTTCTGTATGTTTTCTGTGGGAGAGATTTTGTTTCCATGTGTCATCCTTTAAGCACTGGCTGTCCACATGTTTACTTGCTTAGTATAATGTGTGTGCTGTTGGAGTTATAAAGGATTAAAAAGTACCTTAGTCAGGTTTCTTCAGAAACAGAATCAACAATATGTATTGACATTTTTTAAAAAGAAATTAGATAATGTGATTTGAGAGGCTTGTGACTTCAGATCTACAGAGTAGGCCAACAGGATGGAGATCTAGAGAATTGTTGATATTGTAGCTCAAATCTGATAGCAGTCTGGAGGCAAAAATTCCCTCTTTTGTGAAGGACTTCACTCTTTTTCCTCTTAAGGCCTTCAACTAATTAGATGAGGCCCACCCTCATTATGGTGAATAGTCTGCTTTACTCAATCTACTGCTTTGTATCTTAATCACATCTAAAACATACGGTACCTTTACAATAAAATCTAGACGGGGGGTGTTCAACCTTTTGTCTTCCCTGAGCCACATTGGAAGAAGAATTATCTTAGGCCATACATAAAATATACTAACATTAACAATAACTGATGAAATAAAAAGAAATATCTAATTATGTTGGGATTTCAGGATAGTTCAACAGTTTAGCACTTGCCTTGCAATTGCAAGGTCAGGGATTCAATTCCTGACCTCTGCCCTGTGCAAACCCATTATGCTGAACTGCAGTGCAACTGGTAACCACTGAAATGTCTCAGCAGCAAATGTTCTCACCTCCCTTGTGGGAGGCCCCCTGGTTCAGTCCCCACCCTGCATGGCCCCACATCCATTTGCATGGAATGAAACCATGTCACAACTAATGATGTACAACTATGAAGACTGCTCTGAGACCTCCCTCCCCCCTTCTCTCTCTCTTTTTTTCTCTCTCTCTCTCCTTTGTTCAAACAATAAAATAAATCTTAAAAAAAATAAATCTCATAACATCTTAAGAAAGTTTATGAATTTGTGTTGGGCCACAATCAAAGCCATCCTGTGCTGAATGTAGCCCCTGCGCCACAGGTTGGACAAGTATGATCTAGATGGATGTTTATCTAAAAAATCTGGGTACAGTGGCCTAACCAAGTAAATAGATAAAATTATTTACCACATACAATCACCTTTTCACTTAACATCAAATAAAATGAACCTCCAAAGAATTTGTGCTCAAGAACACATCTTATATACGTTTTTATGAAAATGCCTGTCCTCCAGTAAGATCTGTTCAGGAAAACTAAACTTTATAAATTATGTTGTTCAGGTATATTCTTTAAATATTATTTTATTTTAAAATAATAAAAATTTTGAAATATAAAAAATTTTACCAGTTTTTTCTCCCGATATTTAAAATTATATTTCCCAACAAATTTTTAGTCATAGGAAAGTAACTTAAATGAAACCAAATGGTATTGTTCTTTCATAAACATGGGCCTTTTCAAGGCCTTGTTAGCCTGAGATCTAATAGTTTAGTCAATCTGATTGGTATAGTATGTGTTGATGTGGTAGAACAAAGAAAGGTAGAGGCCAGTGAATTTATTGATTATTCAAATCTATGAATCTGAAATTTCTGTTGAGATTTCTTTTCTATCTTTGGAGATTTGGAGTGAGAAAGAACTATGTATGTTCCTTTAATTAAACAAATATGAACAATAAATATAAATGTAAGATTTATTATAGGTGATGCTTCATTTTTTTTTACAAAGCATATCACCTAGTTATGATTTGTTCATTTGGCCTCACCAAATTTTCCTAAGCTGTGCAAGGCAGCTGCTGTTAGACCAATGCTTCAGAATGGGCTGATGAGGTTTACAGTGATTATGAAACTCACATTTGCTACTTAATTGGTAAGTGGCCATACAGGGTTTATACTACGTAAGTCCATCTCATTCTAAATCTAAGGAACATCAGGGCTAGGCAACCAAATATTAATCTTTCAGGTGTTTGCCTCAATTTTTCCACTTAGCAAACAGGAAAAAGATAACACTTCTTAGAATTGTTTTAAAGATTTCATAAGATAGTGCAGGAAAAGTGGTGAGCACAGTGATTGGCATATGGAAAACACTCAATTCTTGCTAGCTTTTAGAATTATTAATTATTAACACTCAACTCTAAGAGGTTTGTGGAAGGAGAGATGGTAAACACTCTGCCCCCTCATGGAGAAAAGACTGTTGTTCTGCACCTCAGTATTGCTCAAATACAGGGGTTCTCAACTGTGTAGAATATAATGTTTTCATAAGAAAAGCACCCATTTAAGCAGAGACATTGCTCAGCTTTACATTACAGTAAAGCTGAGCAATGTCTCTGCTTATTATAGTAGTACATAATCTGCTGCCAGTTTATTGTCAGTGGCCAAACTGTGAGCAAAAGTTAAAATAGCTGCACTGAAACAAGGGAACTGAGACAGAGGTGGCCAATTGGAGCAGCCCACGGGAGCTGAGCACTTTAGGTATCTTGTGGCTAACAGCAAGATCTGTATAAAGCCAAACTGTAAAATCCCCTACCCCACCACACCCTAGTAATATGTCTTTCATATAGTTAATCACTATCTCTCTTATTAGAATTTTAGCAATAAAAATTTATAAGCAAAATTAAAATTTTTACTTCAAACTGATGGTTGATTAGGTAGACAATCATATTGAATATTATTTTCTGACAAATCATTTCATGAATCTTTCGTTCACATGTTGGCACTTAAAAAAGGAAGGTATACAGAGGAGAGCAAGATGGCGCCATGAGAGGAGAACCCAGACACCTACCTGGGAAGGGACTTATGAACAAAAAGGAACCCACAGGGGAAACCCTGAGAAGCACCCTCAACTGAGAGAACCACACAACGCAGAACAACACACAAAGGTTAGAGGAAAAAGGGGAGAGCGGGAGAGGGAGGGAGAAGGAGCAGTGTGGGGACAGGAACTGAGCGCGGAGTGCGGCCCGGGGCTGGCAAAAACAAAGGGGGATTGGGGGACTACAGCCAAAGTGGAGCAAGACCCAGGGCGGGCTGGAAGCCGAGACCTAGGGAGCGTGGAAGCCCCACAGGAATGTGGACAATTTAACATCCCAACTCAAGGGACAGCACGCAGTGCCCTAATCAGATCACAGAGCCTAAAGTGGGACAGGGACTGTGGAGCAGGGCGGCGGCACTTCCCGGCGGGCGGGGTGAGAGCAGGGCACCAGCCCACAGCAGCTCGGCACCCCTGATTCACAGAGGAGACACAGCTGAGCTCCTAAGGTTGTCTGTGAGGGAGCACCTTTTGAAGACAGGGCTCTTGGAGTGAGGGCAGCGGGTCAGTGGACACTGAGGGAGCACGCTGGGCAACAATAGACGTGCTTAGAGTGAATCCCGGTCCTGCAGAGCAGCCGCAGCCGAGCCTCTGCCAAGCCCCACCTGCCTGCACCACAGCTAAGCGGCGCCCCGGCAGCCAGGCCCACAGACGGCAGGCAGGCTCA
>PVKE010033348.1:0-17989 GCA_004027555.1 Craseonycteris thonglongyai
TGGCCTCAAAGCGAGCGCTCAACCCGCTGAGCCGTCCCGGCTTTCCCCACTTCTGGGTTTCTATCTTAAAGAATTTAGAGCAAGGAATTAAACAGATATTTGTCCACCCATGTTCACAGCAGCATTATTCACAATAGCCCCAAAGTGGAAGCAACCCAAGTGTCTGTTCTTTGATGGATAAATGGAATATTATTCAGCTTTTAAAAAAAGAAGTAGGGGGATGCCAGGAGAGCTCAGCGGTTGAGCACTTGCCTTGCAATTGCCAGGTCCGGGGTGCAATTCCCAGCTCCTGCCCACGCAAACCTCATATGCAGGACTGTAGCGCAAACGGTAACCACCAAGATGACTTGGTGGTGATGGTTCTTGCCTCCCATGTGGGAGGTCCTGGTTCGGTTTCTACACCATGCAGCCCCAATCCACTTGTGTGGAGTGAAACCATGTCACAACTAATGATGTACAACTATAGAGACTGCTCTGGGACCCTCCACCCTTCTCTCTCACATTCTCTCAAACAATAAAATAAATCTTAAAAGAAAAAAGAAAAAAAGAAGTAGGGATGCCCAGACAGTTCAGCTGTTGAGCGCTTACCTTGCACTTAGGAGGTTCAGCGTTTGATTCCCAGCTCCAGCCCATGCAAACCCATATGCTGAACAGCAGCATAACTGGTAACTGCCAAGATGATTCAGCTGCGAAGGTTCTAGGCTTCTATGTGGAGGCCCCTGGTTTGGTTCCTGCCCTGCACGGCCCCACATCCACCTGCGTGGAATGAAACCATGTTACAACTAATGATGTACAACTATGGAGACTGCTCTGGGCCCTCCCTCCCTCCTTCTCTCTGTCTCTCTCTCTGTGTCTGTCTCTCTGTCTCTCTCACTTTCTCTCAAACAATAAAATAAATCTTAAAAAAAATTTTTTAAATGAGGGAATGCTGGGATAGTTCAGCAGACTGAGTGCTTGCCTTCAAGTAGCTGTGAGGTTTGGGGATCCAATCTCAGCCCCGGGCCATGCAAACCCATATGCTGAACTGTGCACATGACTGTAACCACCCGGATTGCTGTGAAGGTCCTTGCTCTCCACGAGGGAGGCCCCCAGTTCGGTTCCACCTCATGCGGCCCCACATCACCTGTGTGGAATGAAACTATGTCAAAAAACTGATGGTGTGCAGCTGTGGAGACTGCTCTGTGCCCTCCCCCCTTCTCATCGTTTCTGTCTCTGTCTCTCTTCTCTCTCTCTCGTACCTGTCAAAAAACAATAAATCTTTTAAAAAAATGCTTCAACTAGTTGTTGTTGTTTTTTTTAAGTAAATTCTGACACATGCTACAACATGGACGAGCCTTGAAGACGTGGTAAATGAATAAGCCAATCACAAAAGGACAAATACTGTATGATTCAACTTATATGAGGTACCTAGAGTAGTCAGCTTCATAGAGACAGAAAGTAGATGGTGGTAACTAGGGGCTAGGGAGAGGGGAGAGTTTAATGGGTATGGATTTTCCATTTGAGAAGATGAAAAAGTTCTGCAGATGGATGGTGGTGGGTGATTATTGCACAACAATGTGAGTGTACTTAATATCACTGAACTATACCCTTAACCATGATTAAAATGGTAAATTTGAGGTTACATATATGTTACCATAAGTTAATTTTTTACAGTTGGACTATGTCCAGAGGCTGTGAATCAGCAGAATCTCTTAGTCATTCTTGGTGGGAGTGTAAATTGCTACAGAGTACTTGGAAAGTTTATTATTACACTGTAAAGATAAACATTTACCATATATTTTTGTGTATAAAACAATACTTTTGTCTAAAATTGTTAGACCAAAACTTGGGGTCACCTTATACACGGGAGTAACCCATGTATTCATTTCTTAATGTTGGGTTAGAAAAGTAGGGATCATCTTATACATTGGGGATGTCTTATACGTGGAAATATACAGTATAGTCCCTTTGACCTACCATTTTTCTCCTAAGTATATACCCAACAGAAACTTGAACAGGTAGCAGGACACACATACAAGAGCATTCATGTGAGCATGCTCTTTAATACCATACTCTGAAAACAATCCAAATGCCCATCTACAAGTGGAAAAATATGAGGGCTGTTTGGAAAGTTTCCAGCCATGTAATATGAAAAATAGAGGCATTTATGGCTGGCTTACCGTATTTCCAGACAGCCCTATATATAAATAAATGATATATTTCTATAGCACTCCAAATGAAATTAATACAGTTATACAAGTATGCCACGATATGGATTAATCCTAGCAATATCATATTGAATGAGAAGAGTAAGTCCTTTAAATAACATACAGCATATGCTAGTCTTTATAAAGTTAATAACTTTATAAAAATTTCTGCAGGGAAGCCCAGATGACTCAGGGGGTTAAGCGCTCACTTTGCAGCCCCAGGGACCGAGGATCGAATCCTGGCGCCGGCCTGTGTGGACCCATATGCTGAACTGGGAAGTTCCCCCAGTTCAGTTCTCACCAGGGTGAGACCCTGGCCCAGTTCCTGCCCTGTGCAGCCCTGCCCACCTGTGGAATGAAACTATGTGGAAAAACCAATGATGTGCAACTATGGAGACTGTTCTGGGCCCTCCCCCTTCTCTCTGTCTCTGTCTCTGAATCTCTCTCTGTCAAAACAATAAAAATAAATCTTTAAAAAAATAACCTCTGCACCCCAACACTGTTTAGGAATACATTTACCTGTGATATTAGAAAGAAAAGCAAGAGAATGATGATTTTGCTGGTGTTACCTTGAATGGGAGGAGGCTGAGTGATGCAATGAAGAATCAAAGAGGTGATCATAAATGTAAGTTAATGTCCTAGTTTTCATGCTGGTGGTGATTGTAGGGCTTTTATATTATTTGGAGTGGATGAATGTTGAGGTCTTTGAATATACACTAAGGAGAGTGTGTCATGAGCCAAGAATAATGATGAATCAAATTCTCTGCATCTGAGCACCCTCAAAAAAATTTTTTTTTGCATCCAACTTTGCATCTGTTTGATATAAAGAAGAAGAAAGGGGAAAAAGTAATCTTTTAAATCACTTGACATCAAGCAAAAATGATACTCAGAAAAGTGTGTACCCTCCAATTGTGTCACTTTTGCTTGGGCATTTGAGCATCCCAATTTTAGAAGATCAGTGATAATGGAAAGTCATCAAAATATCTTGAGCTTGGATGGTAATTTTGCAAAGTAAGCTGTGTATTTTTTGTTGTTGTTGTTGTTTTGTTTTTAAATTAACCTGGCAGCTTTAAATCGGGTAGATTTCTATGGACAGAGACTGCAGTCAGGAAAACCAGCTATCAGGCTATCATCATGATGCCGTTTTCCAGTGAGGAAGCCCTGAACTAAACAAGTAGTATCCATAGAAATTGAGGAAGAACAAAATTCAAGAGAATTTTCAAGGATGAAATACCAATTTTTAGAACTAAATAAGTTGAATAAGAATACTTTAAGAATTCTAAGGTTCTACCAGAGGCATGTCTAGGTTTTATGTGACCTGAAGCTTATACAATTCTTGGGACTCTCTTTAAGAAAAAGAATATAGGATTACAAGTCAAAATTAGCTGCAAAAGTGAGGACTTAATTAGAAGGAACCAGTGCAAGTGAGGAAGGGTATCTCAAGTTTAATTTTCATTAATTTCATTAGAAACCTGTCTCTGGATTTTATCTTTATGGTGACAAACCTGACAGAATGGCTCTGAAGGGTAGCTTTTTTAATAAAGTTAAATACCAAAACTATTGTTTTAACATTAAACTTATAGTATTAGAATTAGAGGGGTCTTTGAAAATATTTTAATACCTAAACAAATCTACATTTCTTTTCTCATGTGTGAGCCTGGGCTGTCTTAACAGAAGCCCAAACTCTGAGGTAACTTTTCCCATTATAACACACTGTCATGCCTAGTCAGGATTCCTGTGGTATGTTGTTGGCTAGTAATCCACTTCTACTCACTCAATAGACTCTCTTTTACCCTTCACTTTAGTAGTGATTCACTTTGCTGCCAAAAAGGTGTTGGTTTTGTTCATGGGGAAGTACAAATACCATAAGCAATACTATTGAACTTCCATAGCTTTAATTCTCTGACTCCAGGCTTTTACAGGAGCTCAGTCTCAAAATGACCTCTCGATCTAGCACAGGGCCTGTTAGTGGATACTCAAAGATATATATATTTATATTTTTAAATTGTTTTTGACACAGAGAGAGACGGACAGAGAGAGACAGAGAGAAGGGGAAGGGCCCAGAGCAGTCTCCATAGTTGACAGCATTAGTTTTCCCTATAGTTTCACTCCACAGGTGGGTGTGGGGCTGCACAGGGCAGGAACTGGGCTGGGAGCCTCCCGCATAGGCCCGGGCAAGAACTGAACTGGGAGCACATCCCAGCTCAGCATGTGGGTCCACATGGGCCGGGGCCGGAATTCGATCCTCGGGCCCCTGGGCTGTAAAGCAAGCGCTTAACCTGCTGAGCCATCGCAGCTTCCCCTAGAGATATTTTTGAAAGGAAAGAAATGCATACTCCACATACAAAAGCTCCCCACTAAAGCACAGGAAAAATTTTAACTTTCTATTAATGTGGTCAGGATCTCTTGTCCTTTCCCAGGCTGAGGGAAATCATTCTTCACAGGACTGGTTAGACTCTTTCATCCACTTCAATATGTATCTCAGTTTTCTGTCGTCTGTTCTCAGTGTTCTCTCTCAACCTGTGCAAATAACTGCAGATTCTGAACATGGAGAGAGGCCATGTAAGCATTATTCATGCGGAAGCCAGAGGACTCAATATTAATATCAGATAAAGTAAACATCAGGACAAGTATATTGCAAGGGATAAAAAGGACATTTCATAACAATAAAAGGGCCAGTTCAACCATCTTAAGTGTATTTGCACCTAATTCACATCTTCAAAACACGTGGAATAAAAACTGACAGGCCTAAAAAGAAAAATAGGTAAATCCACAATTATAATTTGATGCAAGAAGGTAGGAAGTCAGTAAGAATATCAAAATCCTGAAAAACATAATTAGCAAAATGGATTTGAGACCTAAATGTAAAACCATGAAAGCATGCAAGCTCCACAAGAAATGAGTAGGTTCTTTGGGAGAAGGGAAATCTTAACTACTACCCAGGCTCAGAAGAAAGTCAGCACAGGCTGGTAAGTTTAAGCACTTAGGGATTGAAGAAACATTTGCAAAAAGCACCATAAGTACGGCAGAAGACAGAGGAAAAACAAGACAATTGCAGCTTTGCCACAGACAAAAGGCTGGTATATAGAAAATAAAACTGATAATGTGAGTAAACCAAAAGCTGTCAGGAAAAGGACAAAATTCACCAAGTGACCGGTTCACCAAGAAAAGTCCCTTAAACAAATTAAAAGATAGTTGTGCTCAGTCAGTAAGAGAAAGCCAGTTTAAAACAACACTGAGGGGAAGCTGGGATGGCTCAGTGGGTTGAGCACTCACTTTGCAGCGCTGGGACCGGGGATCGAATCCGGGCCCCGGCCCGTGCGGAACTATGTGCTGAACTGGGAGCTCCCCCAGTTCAGTTCTCTCTCTGTCTCTGTCTCTCTGTCTCTCTGTCTCTCTGTCTCTCTCTCTCTCTCTCTCTCTCTCTCTCTCTCTCTGTCAAAATAAATAAAAAATATAAAACAACACTGAGGGGAAGCTGAGATGGCTCAGCAGGTTGAGTGCTTGCTTTGCAGCCCTGAGGTTCGAGGATCAAGTCCCAGTTCTAGCCCATGTGGACCCATATGCTGAACTAGGGTGTGGTCCCAGTTTGGTTCTCCCCAAGGTGTGCCTCCCATGTGGGAGGTCCCCCATCCAGGTTCCTGCCCTGCATGGCCCCGTCCACCTGTGTGGAATAAAAAAACCATGTTGAAAACTGATGACATACAGCTATGGAGACTGCTCTGGGCCCTCCCCCTTCTTTCTGTCTCTGTCTCTCTCTTTGTCAAAAACAATAAAGTAAATCTTAAAAAAAAACCAAAAAAACAACAATACTGAGACAACACTTCTCATCTATCATTTCACCTCAACTATCAATTTGTCAGAAATCCAAAAACTTGATGGCATACTCAGCATTGCTGTGAATTACCAGATATTCATACATTACTAACAGCAATGCAAAATTGCACAGCTCATGAAAGGGAATCTGGCACAATCTAATACAGTTATATCTGTAAATGGATTTTCAGGAAACCACCTTAAGGAGACCATGTGAGGGAGAAGAAAAAACACATCCCAGTTCTCACCCAGAATAACCATTTTTATGCTATTGGCCTTCTTACATATTCAGATTGCCATTTCTTCCCATGAGGGGACTGATAAGCTATTTTCCTCTCCCAGGGCTTTCTTACAGTAATGATGTGACGTTCTGGAATCTACCAACATCCTTGCTACTGCGGTGTCTCTACAGTTGGGTTGGAGGAAGCTTTAGCCCAAGTTTGCCATCTTGATCCCAGTCATTTTTCAAAGATGTTTTGCTTTTTAAAACATTTTGCTCTATTGAGGTATAATTGACACAATTGTGAGATATTTAAAATGTACATCGTAGTGATTTGATACATGTATACACTGTGAATGCCTTCTTCCCCCCACCCAGATAATTAACACCTTTCTTCATCACCTTACATATTTATCTGTGTGTGTGTGTGTGTGTGTGTGTGTGGTGAGAACATGTAAGTTCTACTTTCAGCAGATTTCAATGATACATTACTATTCTCAACAACAGTCACGTTTTACATTCAATCCTCAAATCTTATTCACTTTACAGCTGAAAGTCTGTACTGCTTTACTAACCTCTCCCTATTTCTTATACTCCGACCCCTGACAACAACTTTTCTATGCTCTGTATCTATGGTTTTGTTTTGTTTTTACACTCCACATATAAGTGATTCCACACTTATATTGTCTTTCTCTGTCTCACGTATTTTACTTAGCATGACGCCCCAGGCTCCATTCATTTCGTTAGGAATGGCAGAATTTTCTTTTTTCTTATGGCTGATTAATATTCCATTGTCTATAATATACCACATTTTCTTTATCCATGCATCTGTTGTTGTTATATGTTGGCTAGTGTGAATAACGCTGCAATAACATAGGAGCATAGATTTCTCTTCGATATGCTATTTTCCTTTGGATGTATACTCAGAAGTGGGATTGCAGAATCATATAGTAGTTCTATTCTTAATTTTTTGAGGAAGCGCCATCCTGTTTTTCATAGTGGCTGCACCAATTTACATTTTCACCAATAGTACACCGGAGTTTCCTTTCTTTCATATCCTCACCAACACTTGTTATTTCTCACCTTTTTGATGATAGCCATTTTAACAGGTGTAAGGTGATACTGTGTTTTTGATTTGCATTTCCTTGATGATTATGATGTTCAGCATATTTTAATGTACCTTTTGACCTTTTGTATGTCTCCTTTGGGAAAAGTGTTCCGTTTCTCTACCCATTGTTTAATCAGATTGCTTGTGGTTTCTGTTTTTGTTTTGTTTTGCTTTTTTCTGTTTGCCACTGAGTTGTATGTCTTTAGATATTTGGATATTAACCCCTATCAAATATATAATTTGCAAATATTTTCTCCCATTCCATAGGTGGCCTTTTCATTTCGTTGATGGTTTTCTTTTCTGTGCAGAAGTTTTTAGTTTGATGTAGTTCATTTTTGCTCTTGTTGCCTTTGTTTTGGGCGACAAACCCAAAAACCCATCAACAATACCATTGTCAAAGATCTTACACCCTATCCTTGATTCTAGGAGTTTTATGTTTTCAGATTTTACACTCAAGTCTTTAATACATTTTGAATTGATTTTTGTGTATGATGTGAGATAGGGGTCCAGTTTCACAGTTGTGTTTGTCCAGTTTTCCTAACATAATTTATTGAATAGGCTATTTTTTCTCCATTGCATATTCTTGGCTCCTTTGTTGTCAATTAATGGTGTGGATTTATTCCTGGTTCTCTATGCTACTCCACTGACCTATGTGTCTGTTTCTATGCCAATACTATACTGGTTTGATTACTATAGCTTTGAAATATAGTTGGAAATCAGGAAGTGTGTTGTCTCCAGATTTGTTCTTTCTCAAGATTGTTTTGACTGTTTGTGGTCTTTTGTGGTTCCATATGAATTTTAGGGTAGGTTGTTTTATTTATATAAAAAATGCCATTGGAATTTTGGTAGGGATTGCACTGAATTTTAGATTTCTTTCAGTAGTAAGGATATTTTAACAATATTAATTCTTCCATTCCATAAGCATGTAATATATTTCCATTTATTTGTGTTTTCAATTTATTTCACCAATGTTTTATAATTTTCAGCGTACAGATCTTTCACCTCCTAGGTTAAATTTATTTCTTGGTATATTTTTTTTTTATGTATTTGTAAATGATAATGCTTTTTAAATTTCTCTTTCTGATAGTTAATTGTTAGTGTATTGAAATACAACTGATTCTTGTATATTGATTTCATGTCCTTTACTTTATAACTTTATTGAATCTTTTTTATTAGTTGTAACAGTTTTTTGATGGATTCTTTAGGGTTTTCGATATATAATATCATGTTATCTATTAATAGATAGTTTAATTTCTTTGTTTCCATTATGGATGCCTTCTATTTTGTTTCTTCTAATGCTCTGTTGAGTTCAAGAAAGAGTGCTTTTCTTAGTGAGGGGCAATGAGGGACTCCATGCCTTCTTACCACAGACTTATTCATGTCTCAGGATACACTGCTCATTGCATATCATTTTTTAACCAGATCTAGACTATTATGTAAAGTATACAATTTTCAAATATTAATACAGGCAGACATTATTTTGAATAAGCAAAACTGGGTTGTGATGTATTATCCTTTTTAAGGATTGCTGTATTTGGTTTGTTAAAATTGTGTTCAGGATTTTTACATTTTATGCTCACAAGAGAGATGAGCCTTTAATTTTCCATTCTTGTAGTTTGTTGTCAGGTTTGGTGTTAGTTATGTGGTGTGATAAATAAGTTGTGCAAGTTCCATCTTATTCTTTCCTCTGGTAGAGTTTGTGCAATCTTGGTACAGGACCTTCTCACTGAATGACCAAGTTACATTCCTACCCCTACGTTGTTAAGCAAATTGGTTGATAAGCTTAACGGTGAATGTCTTGTGGAGCATTGTGGCATCACAGGGTATTATTTTTCAATAGATATCACTTGACACCACACTTACAAATGGACTATGTAGACTTGCCCAAGTGCTAACACTTTGTGTAGTAAATACTAACTGCAGAAATGAGACGAAGACTGAGAAAGGGGATTCCCTATGCTGGAGAATTGGTGGTAAATCTGATCTGTCATTAAATAGGTAGGTCGTTAAGTGAGGCGTGGCTATATTAACTTTCCTTTGAGTTTGGTAGAATTCACTGGCGAAAGGATCTGAGCCTGGAATTCTATTTGTTGTGCTTTATTTCATTGGAAAATTTTAGTTTTGCAAGAGGATTTCTCTTCTGGAAAAGGAGTCACACTCCATTCAATATGGGGGCAAAGCCCCACAGCCTTGCCAGCAATAGTGAGGTTCGTTGTGTACAAACAGGGGAAATGCTTCAGGCAGCTCTGCCCATATGAAGGTGAGGTTCTGGTTTGAGGCAAGTGATGAAGCAGCCAGAAATTCAGCAGGGAGTCCTGGAAATGAGAGAGGCATGAACTGGCTGAGACAAGCTCCTCACACGTCCTTGGCTGCCTGGGACACTGCACTTGGGTGGAGTAAACCCAAGAGACCTGGAGGGCCCAGCAAAAAGCAAAGACAAGGGAGACTTGAGAACGAGCCAAAACTTTGAGTGCTTTCCTCAATCCACATGCGTATCTGGCTCAGGTGTTTGAACACAAGTTCTGCTCAAATCACTAACTGACTACCAAGCTATGCAGTCACAGAGGCAATACCCAGGGAGTCAGGCTAAACACCACAAACTGACAGGCAGAAATGAAATGGCAGAGAGGTCAGTGGCTGCTCACCAAGGAGAGGGAGTCTGCAGTTTAAGTCCAAGTGTGGGGAAGCTGGGATGGCTCAGCAGGTTAAGCGCTCACTTTGCAGCCCCAGGGACTGAGGATTGAATCCCACCCTGGCCTGTGCGGAACCATATGCTGAACTGGGGTGTGCTTCCAATATGGGAGGTCCCCAGCCCAGTACCCGCCCTGTGCAGCCCCCACCCACCTGTGTGGAATGAAACGATGTTAAAAACTGATGACATAAAACTATGAAGACTGCTCTGGGCCCTCCCCCTTCTCTCTGTCTCTGTCAAAACAATAAAATAAATCTTAAATAAATGGAAATTATCCAATCTAAAGAACAGAGAAAAGACTGAAGAAAAATTTAAAAAGCTTGCGGACTCTGGACTCAGTCATTACAACTTAAATGTAATGAGAATCCCAGAGTAGGAAAAAGAAAAGGGTAGAAGAAATATTCAAGAAATAATGGCTGAAAACTCCCCAAGTTTAATGAAAAACTCTAATTTATGGATCCAAAAGCTCAATGAAATGGGAGTAGGGTAACAGAAGAAAAAAATATTGAAAGTAGCAAGAGAAAAGTGATTCATTATATATATTGGAACAAAAGTAAAATGAATAGTTAACTTCTCATTAGAAACAATGGAGACCAGATTCAAAGGGCCCAAAAAAGAAAAAAAACCCAACCAAGCATAATACCAATTGTACTACTTGTTTGCAGCAAACAACAACAACAAAAAACAACAACAAACCCATCAACCTCTCAACCATGAATTCTATATCCAGCAAAACCATTCTTTGATGGAAATAAAGTAAAGCAAAAACTCAGAGAACATGTTACTCGCAGATTTACTATACTGCTAGCAGCTCTATTATAGCTTGTCAGACTCTATGAAAACACAAGATCCAGTTGTATGATGCCCACAAGATACATACTTTAGATTCAAAGACATAAATAGGTTAAAATTAAAAGATGCGTGGAAGCAGGGATGGTTTGGTGGGTTGAGTGCTCGCTTTGAAGCCCTGGGGACCGAGGCTCGAATCCTAGTCCCAGCCCATGCGGGTCCATATGCTGAACTGGGGTGTGCTTCCCATGCAGGAGGCCCCCAGTTCAGTTCTTGTCCCCCTGGTTTGGCCCCTGGCTCGAGGGGGCATGCTTCCCATGAGGGAGGCCCCTGCCCAGTTCCTGCCCTGCATGGCCCCCGCCCACCTGTGTGGAATGAAACCATGTTGAGAGCTAATGGCATTCTACTATGGAGACTGCTCTGGGCCCTCCCCCCTCTCTCTGTCTCTCTCTGTCTCTCTCTGTCTCTGTCAAAACAATAAAATAAATCTTAAAAAAAATTAAAAGATGGGAAATGATTTACCATGTTTTGAATGAAAAGGGGGGGTATGTAGCACACCTGGGGGCATGGGCTACTTGGCAGGTCTGACGCTCAGTGACCAGAAGTAACCTCATAGATGGTCTGATCACAGATTCTTAACTGGGCAAATCATGGTGGGCAGTTCTGTCCCATTCCCAGGCCTCTAGCTCCCTTAGTAAAAGATCTAACTTTATCCTAAGTGAGCCTGTCTATTGTTCATCTAGAATAATGTATTATAGCTTTGACATGCCAGAGTAATCTTCTTTTCCAAACCTCTCACAGGCATAACCACCCAGCAGCAGACCTATTGTTAGCTTGTTTCCCCATATACCATCTCTGTCCTGCACCCACTAATGAAAAGGAGTATGTGTCTCTCCACTTTACTTTTTATGCAGTCCTAGAGATTGTCCCCCTTTGTTTTCTCCCATGTCCTCAATCTACCATCCATGGATTTCATGTAACCAGAGAACTGCAAAACTGCCCTTCTCCTCAGCATTTCCTCAGTCCCTTGAGATCTTGCTTCCAGGCATGTCCTCAAAAATTTGGTCCAGGGGAAGCCGAGATAGCTCAGTGGGTTAGGCACTCACTTTGCAGCGCTAGGGACCGAGGATCGAATCCTGGCCCCGGCCCGTGCGGAACCATGTGCTGAACTGAGGGAACTGAGGGTTTCCCCAGTTCAGTTCTCTCTCTGTCTCTGTATCTCTCTCTCTCCCTCTGTCAAAAACAATAAAGACTAAATAAATAAAATAAATAAATAAAAACCATACAAGGAAAAAAAAAAATTTGGTCCAAATAAATTCTTATAAAATTCTTCCATTGGGGGATGCTGGGATAGCTCAATGGCTGAGCGCTTGCCTCACCAGGCCAGGTCCATGTTCGATCCCCAGCTCAGCCTGTGCAAGCACGTGTGCTGAACTGCCGTGCAACTGGTAACCGCTGAGACGGCTCCGTGGCGAAGGTTCTCGCCTCCTGTGCAGAGGCCCCCGACTCAGTTCCTGCCTCGTGTGGCCCCACGTCCACCTGTGTGGAATAAAACCATGTCACAGCTAATTTAAGGTGACCAGATTTTAACATTGGTAAAGCGGGACACCATTGACCAGGGGGGGGAGGGGGTTCTTGATTAAAAATTTAGTCTATCTCCCGCTGTTCCCTAGCGTGTCATGCATTCTTTCCAAAAATCGGGACTTTTTTAAAACGTCGTGGGATGTGGGACAAATTGTTAAAAATCGGGGCTGTCCCGCCAAAAGCGGGACGTCTGGTCACCTTACGAATGATGTACCACTGTGGAGACTGGTCAGGCCCTCCCCCCTTCTCTCTCTCTCTTAGTTTCTCACAAAAACAATAAAATTAAAAAAAAAAATTCTTTTGCTCTAGGCATTCTTGCATTGACAATGTAAACAGTAATCTTAAATAAGCTGGAGTGGCTATTAAATATCAGACAAAATAGGCTTTATGACAACGAATATTCCTAGAGATATATTGCATAATGAGAAAAGATCAATATATAAAAAAGAAATAACAATCATAAAGGTATATACAACTAACGAAAGAGCCTCAAAATACAGAGAGCAAAAAGAGTGACGGAACAGGAAGAAAAAACAGACAATTCAACCACTTTAGTTAGAGATTTCATGACCTCATTCTCAGTGTTTGGTGGCCAGGAGAAGTGACTCAAAGACCTCCACCCACAAGGAACATCCTTGACACGAGCTCCTGCTAACGTTCTGAAATAAGCGGCTGAATCTGCCAGCTGGTGGCGCTTCCCAAAGCCCCAGGACAGCTCTGCCCCTGGGAGCTCTGAGGCTCTTCTGGGTTGACCGAAGGACCCCCAACAGCTTGGCTGAGCTTTTCTTTCTTTCTTTTTTTAAAAAAGGTTTATTTTATTGGTTTTGACAGAGGCAGAGAGAGACAGAGAAGGGGGAGGGCCCAGAGCAGTCTCCATCGCTGTACCTCATCAGTTTTCAACATGGTTTCATTCCACACAGGTGGGCGGTGGCCGTGCAGGGTGGGAACTGGGCTGGGGGCCTCCCACATGGGAAGCACACCCCAGTTCAGCATATGGGTCCGCACAGGCCAGGGCTGGGTTTTGATCCTCAGTCCCCGGGGCTGCGACGAGAGCACTTAACCCGCTGAGCCATCCCGGCTTCTTCAGCTGAGCCTTTCCTAGTGTGCAGCATAGTCTGGGATTCTTCCACCCGACCTTTCTTGCCTTCACCTTCACTCAGGGTCAGGCCCATATTGCTGTCCGAAGGCTCCATCCCTCTGTTCTCTCATAGCCATTTCCCCTAAAAAACCTTGTAAGCTTAATTCTATCTTGGCATCTGTTTCTTAGAGGGCCCAGAAATGGTACCAAGAGTTGTCCAAGAAAATAGGTGGTCAGATAGGGATTTGGGACTGGCGCCCCGATGGTCCAGCAGGTGGAGAGATGACTGTCCTGGTTGGGAAGTGGGACATGGCACAGGGCGGTGGCTCGGTTTGCTAAGATCTCACTCGCTGGGAAAATGTCGCAGTGGAGGAGAAAGCTGTGGCAGGCACAACGTTTCAGGACTTTCAAAATTGTGGGGTAACAATGCCTACACAGATAGTGGGGTTGGCTGTTGCTGCTTAGCTGTAGTGATAACTGTTTGCAGGCAGTTAACGGTTAAGTGTGAGAGTCAGAGAACCTCTGGTAGCTTTCAGAGGACCCGGCTCCACACTGCAGAAGGGCAGGTGCAATGAGCGGAGCCTGAAGACCTAATTGCCAGCATCTTGGAGCTCCATAGTGGTTTGCATCCATCAGCGATGGAGCGGGTGTTAGGAGGTCTGAGAGCCTTTCTGATAAGAACCTGGGACCCTAAGACATGACCGGGGATGTCTGGGTGGATGCCTTTAGGACATTGTCCCTGTAACCTGGTGCCTTGCACCCTCTGTTTGCAGAGGTGGCCCGTATTTCCTGACAAGAGCTAACACTTCTGCTGGTCTATACCCTCCTCTGAGGCTGCCTCACCCCTGGCTACCAGGCTGGCTGATAACAGGAGGCTGTGTTGGGTATAAGTTATACTCAAAATTCTACCATGTATGCGCACACACGTGTTTTCCTGGGGAATCTGTTGCTTTTGTTGGTGTTTTTAGTCTGTAACTAAAAATATTTCTAAAACACTAGATTCCATTATTCAAAGCCTTAGGCCTCCTTCCCACCAGGTACAGCTATAATTTCCTTATGAAGCAGAACTATTTATTTCTTCTGATGATCTGAGGACAGTTGCTTCTAGAGACAAAAATAACTCCAGCCAAGAACCATTTGAACCCGGAAAAAAAGACTAATGTGCTGAATCTGCTGAGAGCTGCCTCCAGCACGCATTGGCACGTCAGCGCATTGTCTGAGGGGCTCGTACCTGCCACCCCGGGCCACCAGGCTCATGTAACTCTCCCGCCGAGGTCCAAGGTCTTCCTCGGTGTCTCCTCTTGTTGATAGCAAGCACCGGGGCTGGGCCTGGGTAAGGCACTTGGGCACACTTGTAGGCAGGCGGTCCTGTTGAAGGCCCTCCCCACAGTCGTATTGCAGGCGCGGCTCCTTACCTTGGCACCTCAGTGGTCTCCCTTGTGTCACTCAGTCCCAGCTCTGTCCACCACCAACTGGTACACATCCGTTGTCGTCAGGGTGAGGGAGGGATAGAAGCAGATTGTATACACAGAGCTAATTGAGGAAGGTGAAGGAAGTCATGGCAGGAAAGTGGGACTGCAAGGCTGGGACTCTGGTGACTGGAAAAGAAGCAAAGATTAGGGGAAGCCGGGATGGCTCAGTGGGTTGAGCACTCGTTTGCAGCCCTGGGGTCCAAGGATTGAATCCTGGTCCCGGACCATGTGGACCCCTATGCTGAGCTGGGGTTCTCACTGGGGTGAGCTTCCCATGTGGGCTCACGAGGTGTGCCTCCTCTGAGGGAGGTTCCCTGCCCAGTTCCTGCCCTGAGCAGCCCTGAGCCCACCTGGGGAGTAAAATTATACCTATATTGGAAACTAATGATGTACAACTATGGAGACTGCTCTGGGCCCTCCCCTTTCTCTCTGTCTGTGTCTGTCTCTTTCTGACAAAAACAATATAAATAAATCTTTTTTTAAAAAAGAAGCAAAGATTAGATAGGGTCTGAGAGAAGAGACAGGATGAAGCTAAACAGCTTAGAACAGGAGGGAGGCTGGGAGCTTGCTCTTGTGGGCAAGACCACTGAACTCCTTCTCAGTCTTCTCTTCACAGAATCACATTAGAAGATCCTGCCTGGTATGAGGAGGGGGGAGAAATGCAGAAAAATCTCCATAGAACTGATACCATTTAACTTTTTCAAAGTCTGGGAAGGCTTCTGGGAGCATATGGGACTTCTGAAGCTGGGCCCACGAGGAGATAGTATGACAATCTATCTAATAGTCTGACTATTACTTTTTGGGAGGAAGGGTGTATGTGTAAAAGGCAGTATATTAAATTCAACAAAATTAACAACTTGCATTTGTGTCACATATGTTTTTAAAGATTTATTTTATTATTGAGAGAAGGTGAGAGAGAGGGGTTGGGGAGGGCCCAGAGCAGTCTCCATAGTTGTACATCATTAGTTGTGACATGTTTCATTCTACACAGGTGGATGAGGGGCCATTCGGGGCGGGAACCAAACTGGGGGCCTCAGCATGGGAGGTGAGAATCTTTGCTGCCATCCTGGCAGTTCCCAGTTGCACTGTGGGTTTGCTCGGGTGGGGGCCGGGATATCTCAGGGTTGCAAGGCAAGCACTCAACCTGCTGAGCTATCCTGGTATCCTGTGTCACATTTTACAGGTTACACAGTTCCCTGACCTTGTCCTTTTAATTCCCAGCCTTTTCTCTGTGCCTTTGCCCATTTCGGTTCCTAGTTTCTAAAAATCTATTTCCTCTCCCAGCCTACTGGTTGAGATCTATTTTTTAAATAGCTTTATTGAGATATAATTCACATTCCACACAAATTCACCAATTTAAATTTTACAATTCGGTGGCTTTTGGGATAGTCAAAGCTGTGCAACCATCAGGACAAACAATTTTAGAACATTGCCTTTACCCTAAAAAAGAAACCTGGATCCATTAGCAGCCACTACCCCACCCCCACCCCCACCAAACTCCCTAGCTGTACACAGCCAAGAATCCACTTTCTGTCTCTATAGATTTGTCTATTCTCAATATTACCTTTTAGTTTTTCCTTTAAAGTGCCCTTGGGGATTAGGAATTCTTTTTTAAAAAAGATTTATTTTATAATTTTTGACTGAGAGGGAGAGACAGACAAACAGAGAGAAGGGGGAGGGCCCAGAGCAGTCTCCATGGATGTGTATTATCAGTTTTCAACACGGTTTCATTCCACACGGATGGGTGTGGGCTGCGCAGGGCAGGAACTGGGATGGGGCCTCCTGCATGGGAGGCACACCCCCTCAGGGGCTGAGCCCGGGGAGGGGGGCGAGAACTGAACTGGGGGCCTCCCGTATACCCCAGTTCAGCATATGAGTCCACACCAAACCAGGGAATGGGGGTGAGAACTGAACTGGGGGCCTCCCAAACATCCCAGTTCAACATATGAGTCCACATGGGCCGGGCCCGGGGCCGGGTCCAGGATTCAATCTTCTGTCTCTGGGGCTGCATCCACTGAACCAACCTGGCTTCCCCAGGAATTCTTAACTTTGGATTTCTTTAAAAAATAGGAGCTGTGGTGGAAATAGAAGGGGAGGGAAGCCGGGATGGCTCAGTGGGTTAAGCGCTCACTTTGCATTGCCGGGGACCGAGGATCGAATCCCGGCCCCGGCCCGAGCGGAACCATATGCTGAACTGGGAGCTCCCCCAGTTCAGTTCTCTCTGTGTCTCCATCTCTGTGTATCTCTCTCTCTCTCTCTCTCTCTCTCTCTCTCTGTCAAAAATAAAAATAAATAAAAATATATTAAAAAAAAAAAGAAATAGAAGGGGAAGGGAAATGATATTTAAAAGTTAGTATGCATCTATATATCCACTATTTTCACAACCATCCTATAAGCCAGTTATCATTTAACAGCTGAAGAAGCTGAGGTGTATAGAAATAAAGTAACTTGCAAAAGGTTACAAAGTTAGTAACAAAATGTAAACCTTGCTTTTCTGTCACATGCTCATGTCTTCTCTGCAGTAGGTCAGTAGTTCTTCAACTTCCTCCTGCACTAGGCTCACCTGGAGGACTAGTCAAACACAGATTGTGGGCTCCCCATAGAGTTTAGACTCCCTAGTTCTGGGGTGAGGCCCAAGGACTTGCATTCCCAGATGCTGCTTCTGCTGCTGCTGCTGCAGGCCTGAGCCGGTGCTGTGTGTCCTGCTGCCTGACCCATCTGAGAAAGTGATTCATTCAGATCAGGGGTGGCCAACAAGTCCATCCCGTCGACCGGTCGATCGCAAGGCCAATTTTGGTCGATCGTTGATCCCTCGCAATGTCTGGGGTGGAATTCCGTGTACCATGGACTTTGTTTTGGTCGATCGTCGATTGCTCGCAATGTCTGGGGTGGAATTCCGTGTACCATGGACTTTGAAGCGATTGTAGAAGACAAAACTTTCTAGCAATAGTTTAATGCATTCTGGGAATTTGCCAAGGTCATAAATTCCTAGAATTCTGACAGCCTGACACTGTGATCTCCGCCCACCCAGACAATACGTTTTG
>PVKE010033349.1:0-17980 GCA_004027555.1 Craseonycteris thonglongyai
TGGGTTCTTTTCTACCAGCCATTTGTTGTACACCCACTAATCTTTTAGGCCGGGGTTATACAGTACTGTAGCTTCAGCTACACACAGAATGTTCTATTACGGTACCTTTTAACTCACTGTATGTGCCCTAATACTGTAGCATTGGCTACATACAGAATGTCCTATAAAGGCACTGTACCTTTTAGCCCATTGGATGTGCCTTAATACAGTCAATTTAGCTACTATGCATGTGTCCTGATACAGCAGCTTTGGCTACACAGAGCGTTCCTGTGCTGCAACTGTATGTACCACGGTGAGCCAATCACAACAAGCAAAGGTTCAAAGGTTATAATAGACCGCCTCTCTGACTCTGGCCAATCTGAGCCGGCTTTTTACTAGAACACAGTGTAGCTTCGGGTACAGAACATGTATATTGCATGCATAAAAAGCCTGCTTGGATTGGCTGAGTTAGAGAGGCGGTCTGAGCAGCCTTGCAATGATTGGTGCGGGATCGAGTTGGAAAATTCGTTTAGCGGCATATCCAGACGATTTTCGGGATCGAGTTGGAAAATTCGTTTAGCGGCATATCAAGACGTTTTTCGGGATATACTCGGCATATGAGACGACCCCCGATTTTCGGTTGACTTTTTTTTGTTTCAAAAGTCGTCTTATACGCCGGAAAATACGGTAACCCTAAACCTTTCCATCATCATTTGTAGCTCTTACATGCTTTTCTTTTATCTTCCTTAAAATGTGAAAACTGCAGTGCATATATTATTAAAATAATGTAGTGACCAGTGCTGTGTTTAGATAAAGCTGTTGTTTCCCACTAGCCAGTGAGATAGGAATACCAACTGTGCACTCTTTTTAGAATGATCACTTTAGTAATAATGCATCCTAGTGCACACACACTGTAACTTTTAAAATGGTTTTCTATACTTACTTAGTAAGGACCCTACATAGTAGAACAGCAGCTCCCAGACCAGGGCCCTTTATATAATCTTCCAAATTACTGAAGACACCCAAGCTTTTGTTTATGGGGGCAGGTTGAGATTTATTATATGAGAAATTAAAACTGAGAAATATTTAAAACACATGGCCATTGAAGCGATGATCTTCACATGTCATGTAGCCTCTGGAAAATGTCACAGTACATTCATAAAAAAGACAAATAATAGTTTAATATTATAAGAATAGTTTTGACTTGTGGACCTACCAACATAAAACATAGATTCATGGCACATTCCCTAACATCTAGAGACTTACACTCTAAGGCTCAAAATAAATTCTAATAAGTGATGCTAAATTCTGGTTTAACAATGCTTTCTCCAGTAACCCTAAAAATAAAGATTACATAGAAGCCAGAATATATTCATTAGCCACTTGGTAATGACGACTCTCTTACTATCTATCCTGGAATATTGCTTCAGTTGATTTTTGTTTTATAAGAAGCAGCCTTATGAAATGTTTTTCCATAATCTTGGCAGTGATGTAGAGCACACTGTTCCCTTTTGTAATGATTCATGGGAGAAATGTATAATGATCAGTGGGAAAATTGCTGAATGCTATAGTAAAAACTCTGCTTCTCCTTAGAATCTGGTATGTTCTCACCTTATGGCCACTAAAATCTTGTAACTGATCATTCTGGTCTGCTTTAGCCAACAGGAAGACAAGAGTTGAAAATCATACTTATATTTCTGTATTATTCAGGGCTCTATGGCATTATTTCTATATGCAGTTTTTCCTAGAGTTATCTTATTCCTTGGATCTTGTTTATCCTTTGCTCTGATTACTTTTTCTCAATAAGCTTCATTGTGTATATTTCTTAATATGCTTTATTATGTATTTAATCTCCAAAGGTAATGAATGAATAAATGAGGAAGATATGTGATCCAGGTTAGAGGAATTGTTGGAGAACCTGGAGTGATGCAGACCAAGTAGGGTCAGCTGTGTAAAGTTTCATTCATTAAATAGATCTTAAGTGGAGCTTAAGGAGGAAAAGGAAGTGGGTTGCTGGATGGGTGTTTTATGTAAGAAACTGGCCATAACAAAGATGCAGCTGTAGAGTGAATGATGTCCTGAGGGCATAAGATCTGTCTGAGCTGATTGCCTTATTGTGTTAATATATGATTGAAGAGGCAGCTGAGGATAGTAGTTGTGGAAAAGTGGAGTAACAGTTTCCTATCAAGGCAGGATTCCCACTTCCATTTGTAAAATAAATGAGAAGGTAGAGAATTAAAGGCTAAGAGGTCCGTTAGGGGGAAGTTCTCATGGTACATACAGAGAGAGAATAGAAAGACATATCTTAAATACAAGTATGGAAGAAGCACATGAAAGCATGAAGAAGAATCCGTGAATTGCAGCCTGCTTTTGTAGTTGATTTAAGTTAAAATTGATTCACTGTGTATTCACTTTTCACCAAGTCTGCTTTATTCATTACTGTATAAAAATTACCACAGTATATAGCACATAGTAGGTGCTTCACAAATCTTGTGTTAAGTGAAATAGGTCACTACCTCCAAGGATAATGAAGACAAACAGCTAGGTAAATTCCATGTTTTTCCATGTATAAGATAATACTTTTGTCTAAAAATGTTAGACCAAAAACTGGGGATTATCTTATACACGGAATAACCCATGTATTGATTTTTATTTAAATTGTTTTTGACAGAGAGAAGCAGGAGAGCCCAAAGCAGTCTCCATTATTGTACATTAGTTTTTCGATATAGTTTCATTCCACAGATGGACACAGGGCCCACGCAGGGCAGGAACTGGGCCAGGGACCTCCCAAATGGCAGGCACACTCCTGCAAGCTGGGGGCCTCCCACATGGGAAGCTCAGCCAGTGAGAGCTGAACTGGGGGCACACCCCAGCTCAGCATATAGGTCTGCACAGGCCGGGGCTGGGATTCAATCTTTGGACCCCAGGGCTGCAAAATGAGCACTCAACCCATTGAACCATCCCAGCATCCCCCTTGATTTCTTAATGTTGGGTTAGAAAAGTAGGAATCATCTTATACATGGAAAAATACAGTACATAGATAAATGAACTATATATTAATTGCTTTGAGAGGGACTTATAAATAGGAACAAGCACCATGAAAGGCTGGAACAGCAGTTGAGGGAACCCATGGAGACAGTAGAAGAAATATGTGCAATCCCTGCTTTGCCTTTTAACGTTCTGGGACAGCAACATCAGCAGTTTTACAAGGTCAGGGCCCTTAGGTTGTGGAATTTTTGAGTCACCTGATTAAGGAAGCATTGGCTCCTTCCAAGTGTGATAAGGAGCCAAGATACAATAGAAATATATGTCAGAACTTTGGCTCCGGCCTAATCCTGCCATTTTAGAGTTTGTGGTTACAGGTAGCCTCTTCCTGTCTCTTGGCATGATCAAGTGTCTTTGAGGTCGAAGCCTTCAGGCTGAATGGATTGGGTTAGAACTCTTACATAGAGCTTCGTAAGAAGCCAGTTCCTTTTCTTGGCGGCCAGCTAGTAGAGAGATCAGTCTGAGCAAATTAGCCCTTAATTCCCAGCTCACTAGCCTCATTGAAAGGGTAGCCTCTAAGCATTACCCTCCGCTCTGCTCACTCCTGTCTCATTTCAACCTGTGAGGCTAGTCAGTGATATCACCAGAGGCCACAATGGAGGATGGTTAGAAATGGCTGGGTGACCCCTGCAGGGTACAGGTGTGTCTTCTCAAGGTAGTTTGGCAAGAACTGTTTGCAGTGATACAAGTATGCCAGTAAATATTTAACCACTGCTCTTGGTGGGACCAGAGGGTGGAGAAGCAGCAATTAGTAGTATTTGCCAATGTCTGTGGTGTAAATACTTCCACCATGGCTGATTTTAAGCTACCAGCATGGCTGAGAGGCCCAGCAGCCCACCATTACATAGTATTTCCATCATACAGATATATCATAAATCACCTCGAGGTCACAGACGATCAGTAAACGTGGTAAAATAGTTATGAAGTGTTAGGATTTAAGTATTTATCACATTTTTTTTAATATAACTTGTTTTATTTTAAGTTGATATTATTTAATTGTTAATAGTGATGGCTTTTAATACCTATCTTAGAAATTCCTGAAAATTTGACAATCAGCTCACTCCCATGAGTTGGTAAGAGCTGACTCCAGCATGCCCCTATGTAAGAACAACCTGGAAGGAGGTACTTTTTCCTGCCAAGAGAAGTGCCAGCTCTGGCATCCATGGTTCTCATGCTACAGTTGAGGAAAGACTAACTAGGTCCTGCAAGATCATTCCCAGGTCTCTCCCAGTGGCCAGGGAAACTGTCATTCTGAAGGAAGAGTGTGTTGTCCTGAATGGCTTGCTTAGCTTCAGGTCCTGGTATGTGTGGCTGACAGTTTCGTCTGCAGCTATTGGATGGTGCAGCTGCATGAAGTTTGCCAGGGAGCTGATAGGCCCTGAGGTCAGTGGAGCGCTATAAGGAGATATTGAGATGATTACCAGCTCTCCCTTGCCGTGTTCAGTCCTGAGTGGGAAACTCAGTGATACCTTCACTGAGGACTCCACCAGAAAGTCGAGACAGCCTGCGTAACATTTTCCTTGGAGGGGTTCAAGTGTATGATAGGCAATATGCAGAAATGAAGGAGAAACAATTAAAGCTCTGAAATGGGTCAAAGAAAAGGAAAGAAAGGAAGATGTATTTGAATTGAGTCTTCAGTGATGACTAAGAAGACTGATCACTGAAGTGAGAGTGGAAGGTTGAGCAAGTGGGTATTCCTGGTAGACGAAGCAAGTTAGATAAAGCATAGGAATATGAAGAAGCAGAGTGTTTCAGGATCATGCAGGTGACTACTTGGATACCTTGAAAGTTGGCTCCTGTGGTATAAATGTTTGCATGCTTCCAAAATTTGTATATTGAAATCCTGGTCACCAAGGTAATCGTATTAGGAGGTGGGCCTCTGGTTGGTAATTAGGTCATAAGGACAGAGCCTCATGTGATGGGATTAGTGCCCTTAGAAAAGAGGTCCCACATGCTCCTTAGCCCAGAGTAAAAGTAGAGAGATAAGACTGGAAGACATGATTCAGGGCCAGGTTGTCCATTTTAATGCCATTTTAATGCCATGCTAAGGAGTTTCAGAGTATTTTTTTTCTTGCAGTAAAGGAAAAACCTTAGAATAAGCCAGGATTGCAAGAATCAGGTTTGTGTTTTTTGAAAGAATTTGAAAACACCCTTGGGCACCGCTCCATTACCTGAGGGTTATAGGTAAAATTTCCCAAGTCAGTGCATAGGTTGCTGGGGACTGCTTGAGGCATTCTTCTTTCCTCCTCCTATTTCCACACTGGGGCTTTCAGGGCTTGGCCCTAACTTGTTATTAAAGGGAATGTTTGCTCACTGCCAAAACAGTAGTCTTCATATTTAAAGTTATTCTACTCCTTTCCAAAAGGTAAATTAGAAGAGCAATATAGCTTAGTGAAGAGAATTCATCATTCATCATGTAAGTAACTGCCTCTGCCCTTTAGTTTTAAAGACAATTTGATGCACATAAATGACTCTGAGTTCCTGGATCTTGAATTTGTTAGATCTGCCTTTAGCCTGTAGTTGTAGAATTTTCTTTGTCCTGTTATCTTTAAGAAATACATTTCTATAAGTCTGGATTGAAAATTTGGAAACATACACATAGTCAGTGTCTCTTAGAAACTTCAACAACAACAAAAGACCCAGTACTTGAGAATATCTTAAAAGTAAAAATAAGAAAATAGATATGTCGATGAATGTGCAGATATGAACATAAAATATGCAAGTATCTGTAGGCAGAAGCCTCTCAAGTGTACTCTACTTTATTTAAAATGAACTGGCACAATTTCAACTCTTGGTTATTTAGTTTTGCAGTTTGAAAAAAAATAGTATAAAGCTGAGTTATTAAGCTCTCTCCCTGAGCACTGCCGGGGCAGTGGATAAAGTTATTCTATAAGAAATTAATAGCTTTAGTGCAAAGTTGGTCTAGGTTATATATGTCACTGGAAGAAGTGACTATCTGAGATGGATTTTAGGTTAACCCCCTTGACCCTCATCCTGACTTGGTACATAAATTGCAGGTGTTAAAAACATTTTCCCAGAAGTCAGATCAGGCTGAACTTAGGAAAACCAGGCAGCTACCAAACATCCTACTGGAACCGGCCTCCTAAGGCCCTGTGGACCAGAAAAAGCTTGAATCACAGAGCTCACAGACTGATGGCCCTGGGCCAGAATAGCTCAGTCATGTTTTGTTTCACCCAGGCAGCATTTTTATAAAGTTAAATGGGTCAGTATCATTTAAAATTTAAAGGAATTAACAAAAACAAAAATTCTTATTTCTAGCTTCTCTGTGTCTCATGGCACAAGCCTGGGCCTGCGATCTGAAGACAGTTGCGCAGAACTAAGTAGTCACTGTCCCTTTTAGATAGGGCAGGCGTTCTCCACTTCCCCACCTTCCATCTTCCAGGCTGCGTCATACATTATTGCTACCCACTTGGCTTCCATAGGCCAGGATCATATTTAATATGAATAACAGGTATCACAGGAGCAGATCCCAGTCAGAAGGAACCAGGCCTGAGCACCAGGGCAGAGCTGTGGAACCTGACTCTGCAAGGCTGGGCGTTACCCCTTTAAGTGACTGGATCGTGGGAAGGTGCAAAAAGCCCCAGGGAAGGAAACCGGAAAGATGGTTGGGGAGTGGGGCCCTCCGGCTCTTGTAGGAAAGTTTTTAGCAACTACCGTGAAAGTATTTTTAATGGTAAAAACCTTTATCACAAGTAGGTTTTCTAGGAAGCTGGCTGTGAGATGGAGCATACAGGATGTTTATGAAGGGCGCTGTTTAGTCATCAATACCCATGGACAACAAGAGAAAGGAAGCAGGGGTTGGGGGAGTCAAGTTACAAAACAGACCCAGGACAGCCTCTGCTGTGCCCCCCTGAGGAGTTCTGGAGTTGGGATGGCCATTCATAATTGTTACCCATGGGACCAATGTGGCCAGGCCGTTCTACCCCAATATGGATCACGTACTGAATGTGGGAAGGGTCTTGCCCTTGCGTGAGGCAGTCCTCTGCACTGAGGCAAGACCTTGAAGTGGCTGAGAACTGAAGGCTGATGACCTAGTCCTAGAGTCCCTCCAGCAAGGGAGCAACCAGGTCTTTATTGAAGGGGATCTGGGTAGCACATCACAGTGACCACCACAGCCAGCAGCTGCACGACAGACAAATATCAACTCTGCCTCCAGGCACAGGGTACAGTCCTGTCCCACAGGCTACCCAAGGCTGTGCTGATTCAGAATCAAGCCAATTGTGCGTCTAAGGAGAACAGTATGGGACCATGAGCCTCTCGACCCCATTTACTGACTTAGGGTTCCATCACTACAGAAATTGTTTCATCATCACATAGGATTACATCATCAAACTGTTACCCCTCTGTGTCCAGGAATCTGAATCAACTCTTATTATATCTTACCATAATTACCAGAGTGTTTTTTGAGAGGGACCAGAAATCTCCTTTCTTTAGATATCCTCCCTTTCCTCCCCTGCAAACCTGTAATTCTACTGTGTTTACCACATAATGGATAGTCAGAGGTCTGCAACTATGGTTTTTATAATTGCTGGTACAACATTTTACTTTTACTTATTTGTTTCATTTTAATCTATTTCTGAGTATTATTGCCCCAGGCATTTCACAAATATCCCACTTCATTGCAAAAGGGATTTTGGGAACTTTGAACCAAAAGTAGATATTTTTTGTAAGAGGTTCTGAATCCAATTGTCCCAAATTAGAAAGTACAGTCCCAAATACATCATATGTTTATTTCCCCAAATCTCATTAAAGCATTAATGCAAATGGAATTTTCCTACTACTCCCCATTCTTCTCTCGTGCTGACAGGATTAATGTCATTAATTGCTAAAATCTAATCTGATTTGTTATAACTTTGTCTTAGTATATTAAAGATACATAATATAATTACCCTTAGATGTCAAATACTAAACAACTACTACTGTTTTAGTTGTGCCAGTTCTTTCTTTCTTGTCCTTCATTCAACTTTTTATTCATCTCATAAACATTTAATGAAAACTTCTTATATGTCAAAGGTTGTTTTTAACAGGATTTATAGCTCAAAAATCTTCTGGTTTTTGTTTATCTGTTTGTTTTGTCCAAAAATTTGAGAACTATAAAAAGAAATAGGGAAGGAAACAGAAAGAGTTATTAGAATGTCTGGCATTTATTAACTGTTACTCAATTTCTTGAACACACCAACAAGGACTTCCATATTGTACTAAGGGCTATGAATGATACAGCCATGAAAGCTTTGCTATTCTTACTCTGAGAGAGCTCACAATCTAATAAAGAGAAAAGACTAACGCAGTCAAATATTGTGGAATCAAAAAGTAAAACTCAATGTGTATAGAAATTCATTTTATCAGTCTAGGTAGGTCCAGGGAAGAAAGAGATGGCATGAACAACTGGAGAGAGTGTGATGATGCATCTCTTTACAAACAGATCCACAGAGTTAAAGAAATTAGTCAAGGGGATGGTGGGATAGCTCAGCAGGTTGAGTGCTTGCCTTGCAATCACAAGGTCCAGGGTTCAGACCCACATGCTGAACTGTGGCACAACTGGTAATTGCTAATCCTGGTGGCAAAGGATCTCAACTCCCATCTAAGAGGCTCCCGGTTCAGTTCCCCCCACACAGCCCCACATCCATCTGTGTGGAGTGAAACTATCCCACAACTAATGATGTACAACTATGGAGACTGCTCTGCGTCCTCCCCCTTCTCTCTCTCAAAACAAACATAAATTTTTTTTTTAAGCCAAGGATGGTGAAGAACGCAGAGCTAGCGCTAGCAAGGTGTCTTTCCTGTTGCCATGCCAGAACAAGCAAGAGGAAGAAACAGCATTCTCGGTCCCAGGTGGGGCTCAGAGCAGTAGGAGAGAAGCCATGGGACCGGAGCTGTCATTGTGGATCACAGCCTTTGCCAGAATCAGAGAGAGGCAGACAGGGACTTGAAATTGTTTTGAGTGAAAGTAACAAAATACCTCATTAACAGTGGCTAAAGCCATGTGGATATACTGCTGACTTAAAATCAAATTTAGAAGTAAGTGGTCTCAGGTTTCATTAGGCAGCTTATGGATGTTGTCAAGATCTCAGGCTTTTCTTGGATTTCTACTCCACCCCTAGTATGTCAGCTTTTTTGACTTCATGATTGTCACTGCATGGTGGCCAGATGGTAACTAAAACTTCAGACATCACATACACATTCAAGGCATGAAGACAGAAGAGGGAGCGGTGTTGCACAGCCTTTCCTTGCAGCTATCCATTTTGTTAATGCAGCTAACGGTTTTCCAGGAGTCCTCACCCAGCTTCCACTTAAGTCTCTAGTCAGAACAGTCACCTTGCCACTTCCAGTTGCAAAGGATAGTGCAAGGGTGAGTGAGTATCTGACAAAGGTAAATGGGATCTTTAACTGGTTTAGACTGATCCCAATCTAGCCATGGTGGGGCACTTTGCTTCCTGGCTTTTGAGTAACCAACCAATCCTGTCCACCCACAGGAACTTCTTGTAAGAGCCTGAGGTAAAGACCAAAGTGTCCTGATGGATTTCATAGACACAACAGGTTCTAGATCACGGGTTCGAGGGACGTTAGTGAGGTGAGTGGCCACAAATCAGCCAGATTTATTTTCACTGTACTTTCTCAAGACTCATCTTTTTCCCATTTGAAATCTTACTCTCCTTTTCTGTCATTCAAAATCAACCTTAATAGCTGTGTTCTGTATCATTTGGCATAGTGCTCACAAGAACAGAAAATAATGGCCCAGTGACTAAGAAAAACCTTGGCAGATGAAGTGGCCTTAGTGGCTGTCACTAAAATGCAAACATGGCTTTAAATAGTAAATCAGGAGGCATGAAAGACTTTTGACAGCCAAGGCTCTCAGGAAGCCCTTGAATGGCAGGAAACACAATTTTCTAAGTGTGTGATAAGAGCTACTCTTCTTTTCATTCATGTGGCCAAGAAAGGAAAGGAAATTTGTAAAGGAAGAAGAGTAGACAGAAATCACAAGAATATAGAAGAAATAATTGTAAGGATAGTATGTTCAAGGGGAAAATGAAAAGTAAGAGAGAAAGTCCTAGATGCTGAGATGAGTCTTGTTCTTCCAGCTGGGTTCTCCTTAGCAAGTATTAAGTTTAACCTCAGTTTGAACCCCTGTAAGTCCTTGAGACTCTCTTTTCATTTCTAAGCTTGCTAACCTCTTTAGCCAGGACATGCACTTTGCTTTTCACACAAAAACAAAGCAAAGTGTCTCCTAAGCTTGTAATGCAGTGTTTTCAGGTCTCCTGAACAGCTTGCCAGTGACTGACCAGTTGAAATTGTTACTGGGCACAGAAATTGTCCTTGGTCCTTGTCTTCCTGAAGGGCAAATTGAGTCAAGAGACAGAGCTTTGTACAAGCATAGGACAGACAGCAAGAAGTTTTATTAGTGGAAAAAAGTATACTTCGAGACATGGAACGGGCTGACTCAAAAGGAGAGCAGCCTCTCCTTATATTTGGGTGAGCGTTTTTATTTCTATGAGTGGAATTGTCTCCCCCTCCCTCTCCCATGATTTATTTGAAAGAAGCAAGAATATAATGGTGTGGTCCTGAGAAACGGGGTGTATATTTGGATAGTTGGGATATTTTCCTCCTCCTGTATTTTTCTTGTGTGTTATCTTCTTGATTTAGTGACAACTGCTAATGGACCTCCTAACAGGGCTAATGCCCTCCTTCTCCTGCTAATTTCTATCTTTCTACCTACGCTGTCAAAATCATTTCTTTTTCTCAACCTGTTGTGATTCTGGTAATGCAAGGTTTGGCTGCTACGTTAACCTGGGTTTTCTGAGGTCCAGACCTACAAAAGATTTACTGAGAGATCAGATGTGCAAGAGATCTATTAGAGGAAATGCCTGTGAAGAAAAATGGGGATGGAACTAGAGGAGTTGGGAGAGCTATCAGACTATAATGCAGGTCTGGCATCTATGAAGAAGAAAAGAAACCAAAGGAAGGAACGTAAAAAGAGAAGAGAAAGAACAGGTTGCTTTAATATATCTATATCACATGTGCTCAAACACAACCTCACCTTAAAAATGAGTAACCTCCTGACTTATAGGTCAGTCAATGGCAACATATATATAGCTTTTTACAAGTGTGCTATCGTTTTCCCTATCTGTCTTCTCAGAAATAAAGGATACAATCAAAGAGCAGGAACATGATGTCTTTCTGATAGGTTACCATCTCAGATCTTCATTTCAAGGTTTATTTGGAGAAATATTTGTATTTAATATGAACTTTTCTCCTGCACAATGAATATTTTAATGATGTCATTTTCTTTTCCTACGGGAAACTCCAACTATAGGCAGATTTTCATTAAGGCAAGAACTGCACTTTTCCCATTGTAGTGCCTTGAAACTCCAGTATGAGAATGTTTCTCATCCTGAATTTATTGTCATTATATCTTGTTTTACTGCCTCAAAAGTTGCTTACAATGGAAAACTTGAAAACATACATGCCAGCCATAACCCATAACTAGAGAGGCCATATACGTTATTTTAAAAGAACAAAATGAATATTATTTACCCAACTCCTGTATTGGATTTTGTAACCAGAAATAAGAGTTTAGGACATCATTTGGGACCAGGAATAAACCAACATTAGTAGCTTATCTACCAGAGAAACTGTAGGCTGACTGAAAACATCAAATTTAGGTATTTAATTTCCAAAAAGAAAGTCTGGAACACACATATACAGAATTAGCTCCCCTGTTTCAACAATGAATGAATGCCTCTAAGTCCTGTTACAAAAAAGTTTTGGAGTAAAGACATTGGTATGGACTTTCCATAGTGTTATGATTTACAGAAACTAAAAAATTGGCATTTTCCTTGAGTCTTTGGAATGATGAGTTAAGCTGTCATTGACCTAAAGTTACTGGCATAGTATTTCTCAGAAACATTCTGCCAGTAAGCCTATTGGGAAAGCCATTTAATTTTATTGTAACTTAATTATTTTCACAATAATAGGCAATTTACCACACATAAAGGATTAATACTAGAAACTTTTCACAATAGTTCTTTGGTTCCTTCACAAGACATAGCTCCATAAAGACAAAACTCTTTCCTGACATTTTTATTTCAAAAAATGTAAAGAATAGGGATGCCGGGATAGTTTAACAGGTCCAGGGATTGAATCCCAGCCCTGGCCCGTGCAAACCCATATGCTAAACTGTGGCACAATTACAACTGCCAGATGGTAGTGAAGGTTCTCGCCTCCCATGTGGGAGGTCTGTAGTTTGGTTCCCGCCCCGCACAGCCTCCCATCCACCTGTGTGGAATAACACTGTGTCACAACTAATGATATAGCACTATGGAGACTGCTCTGGGCCCTCTCTCCTTCTCTCAAACAATAAATAAATCTTTTTTAAAAAATATAAAGAATATTCCTTGGGTAGAGGCCAAGAAAGTACGGTATGATGATTTTAACTCAATAACACGGTGTCTCAGGTAGTGATTCCATCTGAGACAATATTAACTGCTAAGGAGTGAGGATGGGAAGAATGGAGAGACCATTCTCAGGATTGGATTTGCTACCTGCTGTTTCTGAACCAGGGCGTCTCTGGGGTCATATAATTATTGCTCAAATATTTTTCTAGTGTTAACTCACTAGGTGTTGTTATTATTGTTTATATTTTAGATTTTTAAAAATATTGTAAAACTTTTGGCTGCTTAAAGTAATTTTGGCTCAAGCCATTTGGTTGAAGATTTAGGAAGCTGTTCATTCTCCCTGGATTAAATTAGAACTACACTTGCTCTCAGAATAATTAGTATACCTTCCAGGGCAATTTCCATCTAATTCTGGGGTCCTGAGCTTCAAAAACATTGTTGTCTGTAATGGCCCCTGGTCAGAAATCCTCAGTCTATTCAGCATGCAGAGCAGCTCTTTAAGTTTCCCCTAGTAGCTCTAGAAGATTGGGATCTACTAGGTCTTCTGCAAATCAAGCCTCATTTACTCACAAAATGCAAGGGTCATTTCCAAAGTGCTCTTCCAGAGGAAAAATTATTTCTTTTTACAGTTATTTGAGATAGTGGTATTTCAAAGTCAAAATAAGGGCATAATATTATCTATGACTGTGCCCTCTTGACATTTCCTCTAACTCCTATCTAGCCATTCTCCATGGCCCACTTCGAGTCCTGATTTATCCATGTAGATTTCCCAGGCTGCTGCAACTTTCAGTGACCTTATCACTGACCTAGTTAGTGTAACTCATAAGGCAACATTTGGGCATGTCCTCTACTAATAATTTGTTAATTCTGACCCATCGCTGCTGTTTCACCAGAGGGTGTGTTCCTATCTGGCTTCTCCACTGAAGCTGTTATTTACTTGAGCATGGGGACTTGTCTTATACTTTTGCCTCTTACAACCCTTGTCTCTTATACTGACTGATCTATGTTTAATAACTAATTAGACTCATAATAGCCACTTGATAAATGTTTTTAAAACATAAACAAACCCAGTGTTTCTTGGTAACACTCTGTACCAGACACCACTGTGGAAAGTCATGTAATTTGTAGAGCATGTTTCAAAACCAGGGAATATCACTTCTAAATTATTTCAGGTATTTGATTTTAACATTATCTTGAAGGCCTAAAATTGCCTTGAAAACAGCTACTTGAGATTGGACAAAAAAGGGAGATGAATTAATGAGTGAATGATGTACCTAAAGGCCATAAAATGTGAAAATTATATTTTTTTAAGATAGCATAATCCGTTTTTTCTTCTCTAATCAATCTTCACTGAAAGTGGGGAGTGGGGAAGAACTGAATATTTTTAACAGGTAAATATTCCTGATTCTTGACTTATTAAAGTTAGGGACAATAAGGAGAAGGGGGTATCTGGTTGGAAAAGAAACTGGCATTGCAAAGTGTAAATGGTTCCTCCAAGTGCAAATTTTATAGGCTAAATAGAATTTTCCCAAGTCTAATTACTTTGTAAAACTTCTTGTGCTCTGGCTCAAAGACCGTTTTTCTTGCTGTCTGCTGTAAGCAGTCAGTAAGCTGTGATTGGGACCTGGACCAAATGCTGGCCTTTCATGTCTCAAATTACCGTTTCGTGATCCCCGTGTAGAAGTCCCTCCACACACAGTTCAGAAGAAATTAGAAGCATAAACATAGAACCAGAGCATAACTGTGCCTTGTGCCTTGTTCCCTCCAGAAGAAAAATGTGAACTTTCTTCCCCTTGGACATCTGTTGATTATCTAATCCCAGATGTTGTGACACAGTTTTCCTCTAAGCATTGAAGAACAGATCGAAGCTTCTTTTAAAAGTTTAATTTTCATGACTCATTTAGAAGGTTTGGGGGTGGGGGTACATAGAAATGCAAGGATCTTGCTTGGTGTTTGAGAAGTGGAAAGAGAGAGAAGTGGAAAAAAGAGAGGGGAAAACCAACTAGAGAAGTGCTGCTTAAATTTAAAGATGCAGAAAGATCACCTGAGACCAAGAAACAAAGATGCAGGGACATAGTCAATAGTGGTTACTTGAGGGTAAAAGGGGAGCGTTTGGGGAAAGAGGGAGGGGGAATCAAATATATGGTGATGGAAGAGAACTAACTCTGGGTGGTGAGCACACAATATAATACATAGATAATGTAATGTAGAATGGTATACCTGAAACCTATAATTTTTACCAACCAATGTCACCCCATACAAAATTTAACAATTAAAAAAATAAAATAAGTCACCTGGGGAACTTGTTAAAATGCAGGTTCTTATTCTGAAGGTCTAGGGTGGGGCCTGAGATTCTGCATTTCTAACAAGCCCCCAGGAGATGCCAGATGCTGCTGGCCCACAGACCACACTGCTTTGAGTAGCAAGCTTTATAGGACAGGGAGAACACTGCTGGAAATTAACACAAATCAGTACTCTCTTCTGGGTTACAATTCCAAGGAAATAATGACTGAAAAATGCTGTCTTTCAACACATTGAGTCATTTAGTAAGAAAGGAAGGTGAACACTAAACACTTAACATGTTAAATGTAGCAGGAGCATTTCTTGTTGCATTGCTTTGTGTTTTATTCCGGCTCCCGTACAAAAGGCAGGCAAGTGTTCTCATTCTCTTGGCTCCAAGGGATTTGCAGGTCTAGAGCTGGACTTCTCTTCCTAAATGTGTTTGTTTATAAGTATTGAGGAGAGGCGAGCATCTTTGGAGACAAGGAAAGTTGGGACTAAAGAGAAGAAAGAGATAGACAGTGGATCTTTGGGAGCAGGGAAGGTAAATGTTTGCTTCTGTGTAAGATCTCCAGAGACCCTCCCTAGATCCAGGAGTAGAAAGTAGGACTATTTCCTATGGAAACCACTGAAATTGAATAGCCCAGCAACTTGGTAAGGATTGGGGAGGCTCAGCGTCAGACTCAAGTCAATTTTAGAGAGGTACAATAATGTGGCATTCTTTGCACCCTGATGACTTTGCAGAAAATTCCTACCTGCTGCACATGAAATCCATACCTGGGCAGTTTACAGGAATATTCTCTTAAGGCTTTTTAAACTCTCCAGAAAAAAAATGCTAAAGACAAAATTAGGATTATTTTTGTGCACATACAATGATGCGCAGCTGTTAACTGAGAAATGAATAGAGGAGGCATAAATAGCCTGAACCTTTGTTAGTAATATGCATTCAGTTCACAATGCTGTCACTTGTCATTTACTTAGGTTGGATATTCCCCCAGAAACTGTTACCGGGTTCTATAGGTAAAGGAGATTTAACTGTCTAAGATTTTGTTTATTTTCCAAATTCATTCTGTAGTTTTTCCATCATCACAATCTCATTTCTTTGCTTGCTAAAGATGTTGGATTATTTTTAAAATGTCGGTCACCAGCAAAAGTCACAGGGATGTAAAGTATAGCATCAGGAATATAGTCAATAATATTGTAATAACTATTTATAGTGACAGGTGGGTACTAGACTAATTGGGTAGATCACTTCATGATTTATATAAATGTCTAACCATGATACTATGCACCTGAAACTAATATAAAATAATATTGAATGTTGACTGTAAGTGAAAAATAAAGATAAATAAATTATTTTAAAAAAGGAAAAAATGTCACCCAACAGATACTATCTTGGGCATTTTTAACCAAATGAATACTATTACAATAGGATAGCCATAGAATATACAGCTATATGGGCAGCGATATCTGTGGGTTCTATCCTTAGTGCTTTGAGTTATGCCAGTCATATAGTAGGTGTAAGTTATTAGTTATTATTTATCGATTTAATGAATAAGTAGAAACAATTTTTTATTCTGCTGATGTAAGTGCCTCATAATTTTTCAGGTATTAGTAACAACAGACCCTGAAATATCATAATTTAAGTCAAATCATTTGGTTTTTAATTTCTAAACTTTTGCCAGAGGTTTTTTGATCAGTGGTTTCTGTAAAGAAGGAGTCAAGGCTGCCTAGTAACCAGACTTGGGCCTTTTACTCCCTCTTCCATCAGAGTGGCCTTGCTTTGAAATGCACTGACTGAGCCTTAATATGAGAATCGGAGATTCTATTAAGTGAAAGTGCCTGAGGTTTTCTCAGACCTTTCTGATATGGCATTAAAGGAGCTCTAACTCAAGAGGAAAGGTGAATTTTACATAGACCCCTTTGCGGAGAGGTGGACAACACTTAATAGAGAGTTTTAATATTTTATTTTGATTTTTCAGAAAGTTAAAACTTTTCAAAGCAAACATGTGTGTTAATGTTTGGACCTTTCTGGGCTTGAAGTTTCAGCCAATACAAATTTATGATCACCTGTGTGTTGTATCCTTTAATGGTCATGGTGGTGAAGGCAGTGCTGAAGGGGAGGTCCCCAACCCTGAGGAAAGAAGGAAGGTCCTTAGCAGACTTGGCAGGAGATGTTAAAAAGGAAACTTTTACATAGAACTCAAGTCATGTGAAGAAAGCCTTATTTTATCAAGGTCTTCTGAACAAGTAGAAACAATAGAGAAGAACGGATATGATCTCAGTATTCTCAGAGGTCATGCCCAGGTCATTGCAAGAGCCCCTTGAATTTGCCAGTCTCTCAGGCTCTCAGCTGAAGAGCCCAGCTTCCTGAAACAGCCCTTTTTTCCTACCCCTCTCTGGCTCAACCGTCTTAGTGGCTCCCATTGCCAAGTGATTCAGGTCTGTTTTGAGGACATCTGGCTCCACATGAAAACTCCAACTTTTCCTCCAACCCCTCCCAGACACACCCCCGTCATGGCCATACCTGTCCCTAGCAATGCTCCTATAATCCAATCGTGCCCTTTTATCATTGCACTGGGGGCATGTTATTTCCTTCATCTGCCCACCTGTCTGCATCCTCCACTCTACATGCCTTCAAAATTGTTTGTAGCTCCATCACTTCCACTGAAAGTTATCCAATTAATCCTGATTGTGTAGTTCTCCCACTTGCTGAGCTCCTGGTGCATCCATGAGCTCTTGCTCTTAGGAGCTGCTGGTGGCATCTGCTCTGTTAGTTTTGCTTCCCAAATAGATGCTCACTTCTAAGCTCAGGAACTGTATCTTTAGCTACTTTTGTTTAGCCTGAGGAACCTAGCCAGGAGCTAGGCATAGACTCACTATAAGTATGTTGACTGAAATGATTATGGATAATCAGTTTGTCATCTCAATACTTTTTATTGTTTAGAAATGTGTTTTTATACAATATGGATGTGTATCATCTACTTACCTATTTAAATATAGGCCACTAGTTCTGAATAATAAATAAATAGTGTAGTTAAACTCAAGAAACAGAGGGAATTTTCTGCTAAAACTGCACTCTAAAAGTAGAAAATTTTCAAAATAAACATAGACTCAATGGGTTTTCATTTTAAGAGGTATGTGACTAAATTTTAATATTTCTAAAATATACCTATTTGTGCCAATCTATTGTGAGAAAGTGTTCAAGGAAAGAGAACAATGTAAATTATTTACTAGAAGCTTTAGATAGATTCTAAATATTG
>PVKE010033350.1:0-17980 GCA_004027555.1 Craseonycteris thonglongyai
CTCAGTCATTTTGGTCTCTGTGTGTCTTCTGTTTGGGAGAATATGGTGGGTGATGGTATTTTATGCCTCTGAGTTTCCATTCCACTCAGTAGTTGCCACACCTGTGCCTCATAGTTTTTGTGAATCTCTATGCTGGCCTCAGCAGGAAGAATTGGGACCTGGTTTATTGGAAAAGGTGCAGGTCTGTTTGTGTCACAGGGTAATGGTGGCTTCCAGGCTGCAGCTGATTGAATGTAGTCAGTACACTGAGCTGGAGGGTAGGGCAAGTTACTTGGGAGAGTGCAAGTGGAAGTAGCCATGTTCTGTGTCCAAAGTTGTACAGGTCTCCAGCTGGGGTCCTATCTCATCAAAAGCCACTCTGAGCTTCAACCACCAGTGCACTCCTGCTGCCAGCATTCCAGTCACCAGAATGCACTTTGGGTGTCAGCTTCCTGCTCTGGTCACTGGTGTTACACTCTGCCAGCCTTGCGCTCCAGTTGCCTGCCCCCTTTCCTGTGTTCCAACCGCCTGAGCCACTCTGAAGCTGCCACTGGTGCCATGCTGTGGCCTGTACTGCACTATGGCCACTGATCCCATACTATGTCTGCTGTCCCCATCCTCCTGCCCTGGCATTATGCTATAGCCATTCTTGCTGTGCTTATGCTATCCACCCTGTGTTCTACCCACATGTGCCTACACTTTTGTCTATTTTAGATCTTTAACCCATCTAGAATCATTCTGCACCTCGGCCCATGCTCCTACTCTCTCGCCTCTGTCTCTTCTCTGCTAGTTTCTTGGTCGGTCACTAGATAGGTCTCTGGGTCTTGCTCTGTGGCATGTCTCTGCACTGCTTCCTTCTTTTCTCTTTCATTTGCCTTTCTTTCTCTGGCCTTTAGGTAATTTTCCTGTGATGTGTGGGTCTCTCAGCTGAGGCTCTATGTTGCTTACAAATTCTCTGCTTGGATTTTAGTTGTTCAATTTGTTGTTCTTTCCAGGAGAGATTTCAAGTGGTCCTCTTATGTTGCCATGTTGATGATATAAAACTATATGTGTTATTTTTAATAGCCATTCTAACGTGTGAGGTGATATCTCATTATTGTTTTAATTTGCACTTTCTTAATAGCTAATAAGGTTGAGCATTCTTTCATATGTCTGTTGTCCATTTGTGTATCTTTTTAGAAGAAGTGTCTGTTTAGGTCCTCTGCCTATTTTTTAATTGTATTATTTGTTTTTTGTTGTTGTTGAGTTGTATAAGTTCTTTATATAATTTGAATATTATCACTTTATCCAAGATGTTGTTTGCCAGTATTTTCTCCCATTCAGTTGGTTGCCTCTTTGCTTTGTTGATAGTTTCTTTTGCTGTATAGAAGCTTCTTAGCTTGATATAGTCCTATTAATTGATTTTTGCTCTTATTCCTTTGGCTTTGAGTTCAAATTTATAAATTTCTCCCTGAACAAAAGGTTCATAAGTTTAGTGCTGATGTTTTATTTTATGCCTTTTATTGATAGAGATCTAATGTGAAGGGTTTTGATCCATTTTGAGTTAATATTGGAATATGGTGAAAGATAGCAGTGTAGATTCATTCTTTTTTATGGAGCTTTCTAAATTTTCTAGCATCATTTACTGAAGAGGCTTTTCTTTCTCCCTTGTATGTTTTTTGCTCCTTTGCTGAAAATTACCTGTCCACAGATATGTGGGTTTATTTCTAACTTTCTAATTTTATTTTGTTAGTCTGTGTGTCTGTTTCTCTGCCAATGCCTTGCTATTTTGATTATTGGTGCTTTCTACTGTAAAGTGAACTCGGGAAGTGTGATATCTCCAGACTTATTTTATTTTCATAGGATTGCTTTGGCAATTCTGGGTCTTCTGTGATACCATACAAATCTGATGATTTTTAAAATTCTTTTCTGAAAAGAATGTTTTTGGGATTTTGATGGGAATTGCATTATGTCTGTATACTGCTTTGGGTAATCACCATTTTAACAATGTTAATTTTTTTTTCAATGCTAAACACAAAATATGTTTACATTTTTTGTGTATTCTTTAATTTCTTTTTAATACTGTCTTCTAGTTTTTAGTGTATAACTCCTTTACGTCTGTTTTTAAGTTTATTGCTAGGTATTTCATTCTTTTTGTTGTGATTGCAAAAGGTTTTGTTTTTTTTTTCCATTTCTGTTTCTGAAGTTTCATTGTTAGTAAAGAGAAATGCAGTGAAAATTTTTTTTACATTAATTTTGTATCATGCAATTTTAATGCACTCATTCATTTTTTTTTTTAGTAGATTTTAGTTGGAAACTTTCAGTTTTTCTACATGAAAGATTATCACCTGCAAAAAATAGCAGTTTAACTTATTTACTTCTTATTAAGATGTCCATTATTTCTTTCTTTAGACTGATTACTTTGATTAGAACTTACAATATATTTTGAATAATAGTGATGAGAAAGGACATCCCTGTCTTGTTACTAATATTGGAAAAAAGTTTAAGTTTTTCACCCTCAGTATGATATTGGCTGGGGATTTTCAATGTATGGACTTAATTATGTTGAGCTGCTTTCTTTCTATACCAATTTTATTAAGTGTTTTTAACATATATTGATGTTGACTCTTGTCAAAGGATTTTTCTGCATCAATTAATATAATCATATAGTTTTTATTTTGTTTATGTGGTGTATCACATTGATAAATTTGCATATGTTGAAGTATTCTTGTGCCACTCAGTTGAGTCCCACTGATCATGATGTATAATCTTTTTAAAGCACTGTTGTATTTTATCTGCTAGTATTTTTTTTTTTTTTTTTGTATCTGTGTTCATTAAAGATATTGTTTTCTTGTGTATGTGTATGTATTGCTTTTACTAGACTTGTATCTTGGCAGTGTTATCCTTATAAAATGATTTGGGAAGTAATGGCTCTTTTTCAATTTTTTGGAAGAGTTTGAGGAATATATTTAATTCCTCTTGAATGTTTGGTAAAATTCTCTTGTGAAGTTATCTGGTCCTGAACTTTTGCTTTTGAGTAGGTTTCGGATGATTGTCTCTATTTTCTTATTGTTGATTGGTCTATTTAGATTATCCACTTATTTTTGTTCAGTCTAGGTAGGCTATGTGTTTCTAGAAGCTTATATATTTTTTCTAGGTTGTTGAATTTGGTGGCATATAGCCCTTCATAGTATTCTCATATGATCTTTTGTATTTCTGTGATACTAGTCATAATTTCTTCTATTTCATTTCTTATTTTGGTTATATATGTCTTTCATATATTTTATTTAGCCTTGCCAGGGTTTTTAAATTTTTATTATTATTTTTTGACAGAGACAGAGAGACAGAGGCAGAGACAGAGAGAAGGGGGCAGGTTCAGAGCATTCTCCATATTTGTACATCATCAGTTGTTTGACATAGTTTCATCCCACACAGGTGGGTGGGGGGCCACACAAGGTGGGAACTGTGCTGGGGGCTTCCTGCATGAGAGGCATGCCCTCTCAAGCTGGGGGCCAAATTGGGGGCCTCCAACATGGGAAGCTTGCCCTGGTGAGAACCAAATTGGGGGCCTCCCACATGGAATGCATATCCCAGTTCAGCATATTGGGTCCACATGGGTTGGGGCTGGGATTTGATCCTCAGTCCCCTGGCTAGAAACTGAGTGCTTAACCTGCTGAGCCATCCGGGCTTCCCTGAGTTTGTCAATTTTATTAATGTTTTGAAGGATCAGCTCTTTGTTGCATTAACTTTTTCTATTGTTTCTTTTTCTCTATTTTTTTTTTAGTTTTGCTCTAAATTTTATTATTTTCTTGGTTCTGTTAATCTAGGGTTTGATCGTTCTGTTTTTAGTATTTTTAAGATTTATTGCCAGATTGTTTATTTTAAACTTTTTCTGTTTGTTGAGATAGGCCTGCAACAATATAGTTTTTTCTCTTATTATGCTGCATCCCAATAATTTTGATATATGATGTGTTTTTATTATCATTACTTTCTATGTATTTTAATATCTTTTATTTCTTTTTTGATGCAGTCATTTTTAATACCATATTTTTAAAACTCCATATACTGGTATATGTGTTTTTTCCTGCTTTCTTTTTTAGTTAAACTCCAATTTGAAAGCATTGTGATCAGAGAATATACTTGGTATGATTTCAGTGCTCTAAAATTTGCTGAGGCTACCTTTGTGTCCCAATGTGTGGTCTATCTTTGAGAATGTTTTGTGTGCACTTGAAAAAAAATGTATAGTCTTGTGTTGTAAGATGAAGTTTCTGGTAAATGTCAATTATGTCCAGTTATTGTAATGTATCATTTAAAGCTCATATTTCCTTATTGGATTTCTGTTTGGATAACCTGCCCATGGATGCCAACGGGTTGTTTAGGTACTCTACTATTATTGTGCCTTTGTCAGTTTCTCCCTTTAGTTCAGTTAGTATTTTCTTTGTAAATTTTGGTGCTTCCTGATTGGGGGTATACGTATTAATAAGTGTGATGTATTCGTGTTTTATTATTTCCTTTATCATTATCAAATGTCCATCTTTGTCTCCTATTACCTGTTTTTTGTACTGAAGTCTATTTTGTCAGGTATAAGTATAGCTACATCTGCTTTACTTTGGATACTATTTACTTGGAGTATTGTTTTTCACTCTTTCACTTACATTCTGTATTTGTTTTCATGGCTGAGATGTGTCTTTTGGAGGTGGCATGTGGATGGGTTTTGTTTCTAATCCAATCTGTTACTCTGTCCCTATTTTTTGGTGAGTTCAGTTCATTATCAATTAGGGTAATAATTGATATATGAGGATTTCTAATAGCTATTTTATGTTTTGTTTTCTGGTAGCTAAGTGTTTTGCCTTTTTTCTTTCTGCCAGTTATTTTAGTTTTATAGTATTTTATTATTTATTTATTTATTTATTTCTGTTTTCTCTCTTTTTTTATGTGTCTCAGTTCTGGATTATTCTTTTTTTTTTGAGTGGTTGCCATGAAGTTTATATAAATAAAATAGTTTCATATATGCAGTGTCCTTTTTTCTTAAGGACACTTCTTATCTCCATTCCTTTTTATAAATTTAAACCTTTATATCCTCCACTTTTATGTTTTTACTGTCCCAATTTATCTCTATTTATTTTGACTTTTTGTTTCATGTCAAATAACCTTCTTTAGTATTTCCTGAAATGCCATTCTTGTGCTAGAAAATTGCCTGATCTTTTGTTTATATGAAAAAAATATTTCTCAGTTATATCTGATGGATAACTTTGCTGGAAAAATTATTTTTGATTGGTAATGTCTTCATTTATTACTTTTAATATTAGATTTCACTCTCTCCTGGATTACAAGTTTCTGCTGAGAAGTCTGATGACAGCCTGATGGTCTTTCTTATATAAGAAATGATGATTTTTTTCCCCCTGACTCAAGAATTTTTTTTTTTTTTTGTATTTAGTCTTTGTCATCTTCAATATAATGTGCCTTGAAGAAAGTCTGCTAGAATTCATGCAGTTAGTGGTTGTGTTTTCTTCTTGGATTTAAGGTTCCAGTTTTTGTTTGTTTGTTTGTTTTTTGTTTTTTTATATGTTTGGAATATCTTGTCTGATATTTGTTTGAGTAGGCTCTGTGACATTTTGATTTTTTTTATTAGTATACATATTATTCCTACGTTGTTCTTTCTAATGGAGTCAGATAGTTCCTGTAGAGTTTTTTCATTTCTTTTAAATCTCAAATTTCTCTCTTCTTTTTCAACTGACATTTCTATATTTCTATCTTCAATATCACTAATTATTTTCTCTATCTGGTCAGCTCTGTTTCCTGAGCTACCTATTCCATTTTTATCTATTTTATTGAGTTCTTCATTTCCCCGGTTTTTATCATGGTTCTTTTTTTTTTATATAGTTTTCATTACTTTGTTAACTATTTTGTTTGTTGATTTTATTTTCAGATTATTATATTGCCTATCTTTGCTTTCTTGCCTCTCATTGAATGTTTTCAGGCTTGGGATCTTAAATTACCTTTCACTTAAATCACATAATTCTATGTCTTTACGATTATTTTCTGAAGATTTTTTGTATTATTTCTGAGCAGACTTGTTAACTTGGTTATAGTGTTTATTATTGTAATTTTTGTTTTGTTTTGTTATTTTTCTGGGCATTTATAGGAATGGCTACCACTGGTGGTAGATATGAAGAGGATTTTCTTTTGTTTTCCAGTGGGTATTGCTCTATCATTATTATTTTTCCTTGCAGTGGGGAGTTTTCTGTGAAGTGGGCTTCTCTTGTTTGAGCAGACTGCCTTGAGCTCAGTGAACTGCCTCTGTGGAATTATGTGGTAGGATATGGAGCTTTGAGTTTAAGAAACTTTAGTGCTTCCCTCTGCTGCTGGAAGCTAAAGTGTCTGTGTCTTAGCTGCCTTGGGCTCTTTGGCTAGTTTCAGTCAGGATGGTTGGGGATGGGGTTTTATTCAGAGAGGTGGCTGTTGTGTTTGTGCCGCTTGATGTTGGTGGCTTCCAGCATGCTACTTCTATTTTGCTTTTTACTATTTCCTCCCTGTTGCTGGAAACAGCTGCACTCTGTATCTGCCACTCAGAAACTGTCTCCCAGTTCTCAGGTCTGTACATATTCTGCTTTTCAACTGTACACTCACTGCTACAGTTTTATCTGGACCTCACTGATAATACAAACAGGGGGTGGGAGACAGAGTTTTGAAAGGGTAGGTGAAAGAAAGTAATCAGGCTCTGTGTCTTCATTTTCTGCCTGTTACTAAGGCCAGTGAGGGCAATGTGGGCTTACAATCTTCTGTATTCAGTTTTTGTTCCAATATTTCTTCCCTGAGTGTTGGGATCATTTGTCCTCTGTTCTGATTTCTCAGGCAGGATTATTTGTGGCCAGAGAAGCATACCTGCAACCTATTCACTCTTTATCTTTTCCAGACCAGAGTGAGTTTGGGCTTCAGCTTCTCAACACCCCTCTCTTCTCCCCATTCTCTCACAAACCTGAGTGAAGTTGGGTTGCAGCATCTCATAGATCTCACCTCTAAACCTCTACGGGCCAAAGTGAAGTCTGGGTGCTGCATGTCAAGGTCCTCATCTTTGTGCCTCTTAGTGTCCTGTAGATTGAGTAGGGTCCAGAATGCTCACCTGTCACCTTCTCACACCTCTCTCTCATGACTGCAGAGTTCCAAACAGGGATATATGGCCATTGTTTCTACACTCCCTCTTCCCTCCATTTCAGTTTGCTCCTGCAGGTACTTCAATGTGAACTGTGAGTCTCTTAGCTGTGTTGTTTCTGTGTTGTGGAGGGAATTAGTTGTTGAATTATATAATAGTTGTTCTACTTGTTGTACCTTCTAGAGTTTTCCAGGAGCATCTTTCATGCCATCATTTTCAAACCAAAACAAATACACACACACACACACACACACACACACACACACACACACACATATGTATATAATTTGTTAAATTTAAATTTATTGGGGTGACATTGGTCAGTCATATTGTATAGGCTTCAAGTGCACATTTGTATAATATATCATTTATATATTGCATTGTGTGTTCATCACCTGGAGTCAGTTTTCCTTACATCATTATATATTTGTCCTCCCCTTCCTTCTCTACCATACCTCTCCCTCCTTATCTTCTGGTAACTACTAAACTGTTGTCTGTGTTCACGAGTTTCTATTTCTTTGTATTTTTGTTGTTGTAGTTGTTTCTTTCAGTTTTATATCCTACATATGAGTAAAGTCATATGATTCTTTTTTTTATTGTTTTTGACAGAGAAAGAGAGAGAGAGATACAGAGAGAGAGAGAGAACCAAGCTGGGGGAACTCCCCAGTTCAGCACATGGGTCTGCACGAGCCGGGGCCGGGATTCGATCCTGGGTCCCCGGCACTGCAAAGTGAGCACTTAACCCACTGAGCCATCCCAGCTTCCCCTCATATGATTCTTGAATTTTTTGGTATGCTAATATTTTGTTGGAGTTTTTTACATCTATGTTCATCAGAGATATTGGCCTATAATTTTTCTTTTTTATTACTTTTTGTCTAGTTTCAGTATCAGGATGCTTGTCTCATGAAATATATTAGGGAGCCTTTCCCCCCTCTTCTTTCTTTCTTTCTTTTTGAGTATTACTAGTTTGAGAAGGAAATTATAAATTATTTGAATGTCTGAAAAAATTTACCTGAGAGGCCATCCGGTCCAGGGCTTTTAGTTCTTGGGAGTTCTGTATCTTGGGAATAACATGTATTAGTTCTGGGTTAACTTCAATTGAATGGTTTGTATTCTCACTTTGGGTTTTATTTTTCTGCTTTTTAAAGAAGATTTATTTTATTGCTTTTGACAGAAACAGAGACAGAGAGAAACAGAAAGAAGTGGTAAAGCTCAGATCAGCCTCCATAGATGTGTGTCATCCTTTTCCAACATAGTTTCATTCCACACAGGTGGGTGGGGGCCATGCAGGGTAGGAACCAGGCTGGGGCCCTCCCACATGGGAGGCACACACAAGTGAGAAACAAACAAGGGACCACACCCCAGTTTAGCATATAGGGCCACACGAGCCAGGGCCAGTATTTGATCCTTAGACCCAGGGGCTGCAAAGTGAGCGCTTAACTCACAGAGCCACCCAGGCTTCCCTTTCTGCTTTTTTTTTTATGCCTGGTAATATTTCAGTGGATACCAGAACCTACCACTTTAAACTTATATGGTGTGTATTTTTGCATTGCTATTAATATATATTTTTTACCATTATTTGAGGATGCAAGTATGTTACTTAGAGACTTAAATTTAGTTTTATTTTTCTAGGTTTAGTGTGTGTGTGTGTGTGTGTGTATGTTTGTGTTTGTAGCTCTCAAGCCATATCCAGGGTTAATTATTATTCAATACTGAGGAAATTCCTTTCTGAGTGCCCTACCCAATGTCCCATGAATCAAGAATTTATGTCAGTGTAGCTAGGAAAAATATTCTTACTGTTTTTGTCTCTCTGTTATTACTAGATGCTATTACCTAACACTTTGGGGTGTTTTTCTTTTTTTCTCAGATTCAAGTATTTTTCTCAAATGCAGAAGCTGATCAGGGATCTACTGAGTACTCAAAGAACCTATCCATATCTCAGAAATTTTGTGTCTGTGCAACTCTTTTCTTTCCATTACTCTGTTCTTTATATTCTTGCTTCCTTGGTCTACACATATTGTCAGTCTATTTTCTCAGCTCAGTGAGTCTCTGGCCTCACTTCGATTTCCCCCTCATTCTGGTTGTGACCTAGAAACACACAAGACTTGAAATTGTAACAACAGTTAATCTCACCTCTTTTATTTCCTGTCTCTCAGGTATCCCTGTGGTTTTCCCCCTCATGTCAATATCTTAAAAACATTGTTTTATATATTTTCAACATTTTTTGTTGTTTTATATTATGATGATTAAATCCATACTCTATCATTACCAGAAGTAGAAACACCAAAGCCCATATAACCTCTTTATTTTTGGTTTTTGTTTTTAATGAAGGTATTGTAGCAATTGGTTAATAAATTACATAAGTTTCATGTGTACAATTTTATAATATATCATCTGTATATTGTATTGTGTTCACAAATCTGTCATTATATATTTGACTTGCTGTACCGTTTTCTTCTTTCTCTCAGCTGCCTTTCCCTCTGATAACCATCATACTGTTGTCTGTCTATAAGGTTTTTTTTGTGTTTTTTTTTTTTGGCTTGTTTGTTGCTTTCATTTTTATATCCCTCATATGGGTGAAATTATATCAGGGATGTTCAATATTTTGACTTCCCTTGGCCACATTAGAAGAATTTCTTGGGCCTCACATAAAATACACTAATACTAACAATAGCTGATGAGGTAAATAAAACTTTCAAAAAAAATCTCATAAAGTTTTAAGAAAGTTTATTAATTTGTGTTCAGCTGCATTCTAAGCCACCCTGAGCCACATGTGGCCCATGGACTGTGGGTTGGACAAGTTTGAATTACATGGTTCTTGACTTTTTCCATATGACTTATTTTTTAATGTTCTCAAAATGTATTTATGTGGTCACAAATGGCAGTATTTTATTTTTGTTTTTTATTTTGGCTGAATTACAGCCCATGGTATATATAATATGCATCACATCTTCTTTATCAATCATCTATCAAAGGACACTCATCATTTCCATGTCTTGCCTACTGTTGTTATTACTACAGTGAACATAGGGGTACATATATCTATGTGAATTAATGTTTTCAAATTTTACAGGTAGATACACAGAAGGAGTATTGCTGGATCATATGTATAAGTAGTTATTCAATTCTTAATTTTTTCAGGAATCTCCACATACTGTTTTCTATAGTGGTTATACCAATATATACATTCCCACTAGCATTGTAGGAGGGTTCCCTTATTTCTCACAACATTATGTGTTTTGTTGATAACAGCTATTCTAATAGGTGTCAGATAATATCTCACTGTGGTTTTGATTTGCATTTACATAACAGCTAATGAAGTTGTGCATGTTTTCATATATATCTGTTAGTCATTTTTTCTCTTGTTGAGAGAAATTTCTGTTCAGGTCCTTTGCCCACTTTTTGATTAGATTGTTTTGTTGTTGTTGAGTTGTATGAGTGATTTTTATATTTTCGATATTACCACTTATTGGACATGTTCATGGATTGATGTTTTTTTGTTTGTTTTGTTGATGATTTCTTTTTTTTTAAGATTTAATTTATTGTTTGAGAGGAGAGAGAGAGAGAGAGAGAGAGAGAGAGAGAGGAGGGGAGGCCCAGAGCAGTCTTCTTAGTTGTACATCATTAGTTGTGACATAGTTACAGTCCACTCAGGTGGATGTGGTGCAGGAATTGAACTGTGGGCTTCCTTCATGGGAGGCAAGAACCTTCACCACCATCTTGGCACTTACCAATCGCCTCATAATTCAACATAGGTGTTTGCATGGGCTAGGGCCCCAGGATTTGATCCCCGGATCTCATGGTGGCAAGGCAAGTGCTCAACCTGTTGAGCTATCCTCGCATCTTTATTGATGATAATTTTAGCTGTGAAGAAGCTCTTTAGTTGATATAGTCCCTTTCATTTATTTTTGCTTTTATTTTCTTTGCCTTTGAAGTCAAATTCATAAAATCTTTTCTGACCTCAAGGTCCATAAGTTTAGTACTTATGCTTTCTTGTATGCAATTTACTGTTTCAAGTCTTATGTTTAAGTTTATGTCCCATTTTGAGTTAATTTTGGTATATGGTAACAGATAGCAGTCTAACTTCATTCTTTTGTGCTTGGCTTTCCAGTTTTCCCAGCACCATTTATTTATTGACAAGGTTTTCTTTTCTTCATTGTACATTTTCAGCTCCTTTGTCAAAAATTATCTGCCCATTTCCATTTCTAAATGTGTCTCTTTTCTTGCCAGTATCATATTGTTGTAATTATTGTCATTTGGTAGTAAAATTTAAAGTCAGGGAATGTAATACCTCAGACTTTGTTCTTGTTCTTGTTCTTTTTTTTTCAGGATTGTTTTGGTTATTTGGAGACTTGTATTTTCCTACACATCTGATAATTATTTTTTCTTTAAAAATTACCACTGGGTTTTTAAATGGATATTGTATTAAATCTATATATTGATTTGGGTAATATGGTCATTTTAAAGATTTATTTATTGTTTTTGACAGAGAGAGAGAGAGAGAGAGAGAGAGATACAGTCAGAGACAGAAAAGGGGGAGGGCCCAGAACAGTCTCCATGGTTGCACATCATTGTTTCTTCCACATAGCCTCATTCCACAGGTGGGCGGGGCTGCACAGGGCAGGAACTGGGCCAGGGTCTTGCCCCAGTGAGAACTGAACTGGGGGCACTCTCCAATTCTGCATATGGGTCCACACGGGCTGGGGCCGGGATTCGATCCTTGGTCCCTGGGGCTGCAAAGTGAGCGCCTAACCCACTGAGCCATTCTGGCTTCCCTAGCATGGTCATTTCAATGAGGTATATTCTTCCAGTTCATGAACAAAAAATATCTTCTGTTTCTTTGTTTCTTCTTCGTTTTTTAAAGTAATGTCTTGTAGTTTTCAATGTATAGGTCCTTTACATTTCTTGTTAAGTTTATTCCCAGCTTATTTGTTTTGTTGTTTTTCTTTACTGCAATTCCAAAAATTGATTTTTATTTCTTTTCCTGAAAATTTATTGTTAGTATGTAGAAATACAATGGATTTCTGTACATTGATTTTATATCCTGAAGCTTTACTTGTTTTTTGTTCCAATAGTTTATTTTGTTGTTGTTGAAATCTTCAGTTTTCTATATAAAAATCATGTCTGCCAGAAGTGACAGCTTAACTTTTTATTTTCAATTTGTATACTTTTTTTTTTGCTTGATTGCTCTGACTAGGACTTCTAATATTATGTTGACTAACAGTGGTGAGAGGGCCTTGTTTTCCTACTAACAGAATTTAAAGGAGAAACTGACAAAAACACAATTATAGTAGAATACTTAAATACCCACTGGCAACTGTGGAAAGATTATTCTATCCAAAGAGAAAATTAATAAAAATATATTTGCTTTAAATGACACACTACACCAAATGAAAATAAATAACAACCACAGAGCCTTTTATCCCAGAACACCAGATTATACATTCTTCCTTATTGTACATAGTACATTTTCAAGTGTAAAACCTGTGTTAGACAAAACACTACCATCAACACATTTTAAAAATTGAAATCTTACCAAGCATAGTCTGTGACAACAGTGTTTTGTAATTGGAATTCAAATGCAAAATAAAGCCTGAAAAAGCACATGTATGTGGAGATTAAACAACGGGCTACTAAAGAAAGACTGAGTAAAATAAAAAATAAGCACAGAGATTAAAATATACATTAAAAATTATAATGGCAATATAACATGTCAAAACTTTTGGGATGCAGCCAAGGTGGTAATAAGAAGGAAGCATATGTTATTACAGTACTATCTCAAGGAACAAACAAAAATTTAAATAAACAACCTAACATTACATTTCAAAGAACTACAAAAAAAGAACAAATGAAACCCAGAGTCTGCAGAAGAAAGGATATAATAAAAATCAGAACAAAATGTAATGAAATAGGGAATAAGACAATACAAAAAAATTAATTCAACAGAAAGTTAGACTTTTGAAATAATTAATAAAATTGACAACCCGCTGTGTAGACTCACTAGGGAAAAAAAGAAAAACTCAAAGAAACAAAATCAGAAATGAAAGAGAGTAAGTTATGACAGATACCACAGATATTCAAAGGATCATTCAAAAATACTATGAAAGACTGCCACAAAATTCAATAACCTGGAAAAAATGGATAACTTCCTAGAAATATATAACCTTCTTAGACTAAATCACAAAGAATTGGAAAATATAAATAGAATTATCAGTAGTGAAGAATTTCAAATAACCATCAAAACATTCCCAAAGGCAAAAGTTCAGGACCCGATGGCTTTAATAGTAAATTTTTCCAAACATTCAAAGATGATATAATTCTCATCCTTCTTAAACTTGTTAAAAAATTTGAAGAATAAGAAATACTTTCTAACTCATTTTCTGAGGTCAGCATCAGCTTGATACAAAACCTAGTGAGGATAACATGAAAAAACAAAACTATAGACCAGTATCTATGATGAATACAGATGCAAAAATCTTAAACAAAATACTAGCAAATTGAATACAATAAGATATTAAAAATATTATATTCACAATCAAGTGGTCATAGCAGGGGTACAAGGATGGTACAACATATGCAAAAAATCAATGTGATACACCATGTAAACTATATAAAGAATAAAAATTATATGATCATATCAATAGATGCAATAAAAGCATTTGACAAGATACAAAGTCCTTTTATGATCAAAACACAATGAGTATAGAAGGAATTTACACAAACATAATAAAGGCCATATACAGCAAACCATCAGCTAATATACATTATGTTCAAAAAGTGAAAGCTTTACCCATATATCTAATCTCAAAAACTGTTATACTGCTACCATGTTGAATGAGCTCACCTAGCTAGAAGGAACTCAAAGAATAAAGAAGTGAAATGACAGAGTCCTGTAGCTCATCAAAATGTTTAATGTGAATATTGAGATAAATAAGTAAGTGTTACAGGTAATCAAAAATAAATTCCAGTTAAAACAAATAAACAAAATAACTAACTGGAAGAGTATGGTGTCATAAGGATGAAGGGAAGAAAGTATCTCAAAAAAAGTGGCAGATAATGTTAAATGCTATGTTTGAGTGATTGGAGAACAGGAAAATAGGTGAAATATTTAAAAAATATAAATCATTTGTTGATAATTGTGATAGTTTGAGAGAAATAGGGTAAAATATAGTTTTTCTTATGATGAATATTTTTAGGAATGTATTTTTGAGACATCATCAAGATGGTGGCAGGTGGGTGCCAGGATGGCTCAGTGGATTGAGTGATCATCTTGAAGCCCTTATGTCCAAGGGTTGAATCTTGGCCCTGGCTTATGCAGACCCACATGCTGAACTTGAGTGTGCCCCCAGTTTGGTTCTCACCAGGGTGAGCTCCATGCAGGAGGCCCCCAGTTACTGCTCTGTGCAGCCCCATGCCCACCTGTGGAATGAAACTATGTAGGAAACAAATGACATGCAACTATGTAAACAGCTCTGGACCCTCCCCTTCTCTCTGTCTCTGTCTCTCTCTGTGTCAAAAACAATAAAAATAAATATTTAAAATAAAAAGATGGTGATAGGACAGGAACACTTAAAATCTCTCCTGGGAAGAACAACAAACTGAACAACTAAAATCCAACCAGAGAATCCCTAAGCAACACACAGCCTCAGCTGAGAGACCCACTGATTGCAAGAAAATACCTAGAGGCTACAGAAAGGGAGGTGAGCAAGAGAGAAGGGAAGGGAGCAATGCAGAAACATTCCACAGAACACGAGTTTAAGATCTACCTGATGATCAACCCAGAGACTGGCATGAAAAAGACAAGGTGGAAGGGTGGGAGCATGGGTAGAAGGGAAGAACAGCGTTGAGTGAGTTGGATGCCAAGAATGGACACAAGTGGAGGCACAGGTATTTAGAGCATGAGGAAGATGGTAGAAGTGGGGTGTGGGTGGCTGTAGCATGACACTACAAGAGGAGTATATGCTAGCAGCCATAGAATGGCATGGGTGGGCATAGTGCAGTGCAAGAGGCCACAGAATGGCACCAACAGCAGCTGTATAGTGATGTAGGTGGCTGAGGTATAAAACCAGCTGTTGGAGCATGGGGCAGTCAACTGGAGCAAGGATCAGGCAGAATATAAGGCAGGTGACTGGAACAGGAAGCAGGTGGCCAAAGCATGTTTCAGCAATTGGAGTGGTTGTAGTAGGAGTGAGTTGGCAGCTGAAGCATGGAGTGGCCCTCAATGAGGTAGGGCCCTAGCTGGATCACTGCATAACTTTGGACACAGAACCTGGCTGCTTCCCCGTGCTCTATTTCAAAACTTGGCCACTCAAAATTTGCCCAGTGCCTGCATTCAGTCATCCACAACTGGAAACCAAACATTTCCCTGTGAAACAAACAGATCTATGCCTTTTCCAACACCACTTCTACCTTATTGAAGTTGGCAGAGGAATCCAGGAAAACTGTGAAGAACAGGCATGAAAGCTACTAACTGAAGTGGAATCTCAGAGGCATAGAATACCATCCCCCTCCACGTCCAGCCAAAGAGGAGACACACAGATACCAGGCAACTGAGTCAAAGAAGAGAAGTCCACTTTCTAGAAAGTCTCCCATGGTGAGAAAGCTGAATAACCAAGAGAAAATATTATAAGACACTGCAGCAACACAAGCTAGAAAGGAAAAGAAAGATCTCTTTACATCTACCAGGGGGAAAGTTCGCATGTCCAGGAAAAGAAACACTCCAACAGCAACGAGTACCATAGTGAACAAAGGTGCTCATAAAGAAAATAAAAAATCTCCACAAAAGGATCTTGAGTACATGAAAATATATGATCTAAATGACACAGAATTCAAGACTGCAATTCTGAAAACACTAAAAAAATCAGAGAAAATTGGCAGAGTACACAGAGAAAGTAAGTGATCTCAGAAAGGAAATCGATGAACAGTACAAAAAAAATGGAAAGTATAAAAAATAATCAAATAGAAATTCTAGAGATAAACAAAACAATAAAAAAAAAGAAAGAAAAACAAAATAGCTAGCATAGGAAGCAGAGCTGACCAGATGGAGGAAATAATTTGTGAAATTAAAGACAGAAATCTGGAAACATCACAGAAGGAAGATGAGAAAGACCTGAGAGTTAAAAGAAATAAAAGATATTTATAAGAACTATGCAACTCTATTAGCAAGAGTAACATAAGAATAACAGGTATTCTAGAGGGAGAAGAGGACAGGATGGGCACAGAGAACTTGCTCAGAAAAATAGATGAGAACTTCCCAAATCTATGGAAAGAACTGGAACCTCAAATTCAAGGAGACATGGACTCCTAACTATTTGAATACTAGCAGACTTTCTTCGCAGCACATTATACTAAAGATGTAAAGGTCAAAGACAGAGAAAGAATTCTTATGGCAGCCAGGTAAAAGAAACCCTTTTTAGTTTAATAAAATTCAATTCATTTATTTTTGTTCGTATTTTCCTTGCCTTTCAGTTCAGATTCATAGTCTAAAAGCTTAGTACTGATGTTTTCTTCTATATAATGCATTGTTTTGAGAAGCTTCTGCAGAGCAAAGGAAACCATCAACAAAGGAAAGAGGCACCCAACCAATTGGGAGAAAATATTTGCAAACAATGCCTCTAATAAGGGGCTAATATCTAAAATATATAAAGAACTCATACAACTCAACAATAAGAAAACAAACAATCCAATTAAAAAAGTGGGCAGAAGACCTAAACAGACACTTCACCTGTGAAGACACACAAATGCCTAATAGACACATAAAAAAATGCTCAAGTTCATTACCTGTTAGGGAAATGCAAATCAAAACCACAATGAGATACTACCTCACACCTGCTAGAATGGCTATAATCAACAAAATAAGGAACAACAAGTGCTGGAGACACTGTAGAGAAAAACTGACCCTTATATACTGCTGGTAGGAATGGAAATTGGTATAACTGCTTTGGAAGACAGTATGGAGATTTCTCAGAAAATTGGGAATGGAGCTACCCTATATCCCAGCAATTTCCCTTCTGGGCATCTACTCCCCCCAAAATTGAAAACCTTAGTCTGTAAAAACATATGTAACCTAAGGCTCATTGCAATGCTGTTCATGGTGGCCAAGTCATGGAAATGAAGTGCCCCTTGATAGATGACTGGATAAAAAAGTTTTGGTACATATATACAATGATATATTACTCAGTGATAAGAAAAGATGAAATTCTCCTATTTGCAACAACATAGATGGAACTTAAAATCATCATATTAAGTGAAATAAGCCATACAGAAAAAGTTAAGAACCACGTGACTTCACTCATATGTGGAATATAAAGCAGAAAGCAACACAGAAACAAAACCTAATGTACATAGTCACCAGTTTAATGGTTACCTGAGGGTAAGGGTTGAAGGAAGTGGGTGAGGAGAGAGGGAGATCTAACATTATGATGGAAACAAACCTGACTTAGGTGATGAACACATATTGTAACACATAGACAAATTACTATAGACTTGTATACTTGGAACCTATGTAATTTTTACTAACCAATGTAACCTTAACAATTTAACAATTAAAAAGAAAAAGAAAACCATAGCCTATAAATAAAAGTCCATAAGATTATCATCAGATTTCTCAACGGAAGCTCTACAAGCCAGTGGGAAGTGCAATCTAGTATTAAAAATATTGAAGGAGCAAAATTACCATCCAAGAATCATCTATCCAGTAAAGTTATTCTTTAGATGTGAAGGATGAATAAAGATCTTTTCAGACATAGAGAGGCTGAGGGAATTCTCAAACATAAGGCCAGTATTTCAAAAAATACTGAAGAAGGCTATTGGACCTGAAAAAAAAAAAGTCAAAATAAATAGGGATAAACTGAAACAACAACAACAATA